>JASPKZ010002312.1:0-30000 GCA_030220185.1 Diploptera punctata | reverse complement strand
CAAAGAAAGAAAAACAGACATGCGAATGGAAAAGAAACAGTGAGCTACATAATCTTTATGTGAAACCAAATGTAATAAGAAGAGTTAAGTCTCGTAGACTGTGACAGGCAGGACATGTGACACGAATGGTGAATGAAAAAGGGTCATACAAACTTATTGTACGAAAACAGAGGGAAAAATTCGCAGAAGATAGATCAAGAATGAAGTGGGGTAACGATACTAACAATGATTTGAAGGAGATAAATAATACAGAGGGTAATTGAGAAACATTAGCTGTGGGTAGGGATGTACAGAGAGCTTATATCTGCGCGGCCATGAACCTATGAGTTAAACAGTGCGAGTGAGTTAGTTAGTAGCTATCACAGACATTGAAAATGCTGAGGATAGATAAATTGAATAGGCCCAATTCTAATCCCGAGCTAAATTTCAGTTGTACTGTAAATAAACTTGCATAAGGTATTACTTCGCGGACTCCGTCTATTGGCGGAACCGTGGTGCTACTTTTACCCGCCATGTGACTGTATTGTGTACGAAACTGTCATCGACAGAAACATTGTTCTTAGGCAACATCGTATTTTACAGAAAATATGACTGAATACAAGGTAAGATGTAAGATGGTACCAATATATATATTTTTTTTGCAAATGCCCCAGGTTGTCTTTCGACATTCCTGGTGTTCTCTCCTGACAAGGCGTACTTGTAACCCACTTGTGAGGTAGCGGCACCTGGGGTGATGATGATGATGATGATGATAGTGGTGCGCAAGGAGAATCCCTAATCCTAAACTCAATCTAAGATGAATATGAATGTTGATGATTGCGATGACCATATGATTTTGGGGACCGTTTGGACCTTAAAGTTTTCCTGACATTTGTCTTATAGGTGAGGTAAAAACACCTATAAAAACCTCACCCAGAAAAACTGTCCCGATCGGGGATCGAACCCGGGTCCACTGCGTGACAAGGCAGCACGCTACCTCGAGACCACAGCGGTGGACGTACCAATAATTATGAACTTCTGCATTTCTTATTTATACATGACAAAAATTATATATGGGCCAACCAAATCAGATGTTTACGTTATCTCCATGATGTCCATAGATATCCTTAATTTACAATATAATTGCGAGCAGAATATTGACTCAGCTGTAAATGCTGCTGTTATTTTCACCACATCTTCAATGATTAATGTAGGCTATATTTTACTAGTCCACCGCTGTGGTCTCGAGGTAGCGTGCTACCTTATCACGCAGCGGGCCCGGGTTCGATTCCCGGTCGGCAGGGTCTCCTGGCTGAAGTTTTTTCGGGGCTTCTCTTCACCTATAAAACAAATGTCAGGAAGCTTAGGGCCCAACGGTCCCCGAAAATCATCCAGCCATCATCATCCTTATCATTATCATCATCAACCTTCACCGGTGTGGAAGGCAACGGGAAGCTACCACCCGTACAATTCCCTAGTAAAGCTGCAAAGCATAGCATGAAAATGCTATGATTGCAGTGAAAGACCTGCTCTCGAGCAGAATTACTATGGATGGATGGATGGATATTATACTAAACTGTTTGGAAACATTCAAAATAATTTGACTCCGCTTTTCAAAGGCTTTCATTTTTGATGCATTAAAACTGTAGAAAGAACAGTTAAGTCTCGTACACTATGATGGGTAGAACATGTAGCATAAGTGGGGATTGAAAGAGGTGCGTGGACGATTCTTGTAGGAAAACCAGAAGGAAAACTCCCAATTGGTAGACCAGGAATAAGGTGGGAGAATAACATGCATGATTTGAGGGAAGTAGATTATACACGGGATGATTGGAAAACATTAGCTCAGGATATGGATGTATGGAGAACTTATGTCTGCGCGGCATGAACCAACGGGTTCGATAGAGCCAGTGATTAGTTAGCTACAGGAGAAGCAGCCATATGGAATAACTGAAAGTCTAATGCATTCAGCAATGCGCAGCGTAATAATTGAACAAGTAATTCCTTATTTATTTATTGCATTAAAATTGAATTATACTCTACATTTTAAGATTGTCCCATACAACTTAGACAGACGTGCTAGATAACACGGAGCAACAAAAAATAAACTTTTTTTTTTGTCTCAGAAAGAAAATATGTGATTCTAATAGTATATTTTCTGCTGAATTCAAATATGATATCGGTTTTTCTTCATCACGCAAGGTTTCCGAGAGACAAGAATTTATAATTTCAAACACTTTAATATTTTCTACATTCGTAACTACACAATATTCGAACAATCAGACTTGCCTAGAAAGTAAAAAATGACGATTTTCTGCTATATTTCGCCTGTGGAGCATCCCTCTTGATGGTCCAACAATAATCGACCAGCATATTAGGATTCCATTTGCCTTGATATCTCTTTTCCATAGTTGAAATCTCCTCATGAAAGTGTTCCCCGTGCTCATCGCTCAATGGACAAATGGACGAAAAAAGTTTATTAAAAAATAATTATTTAAATCCATTAATTGAAATTGAAATATAAAAAAAAGTGGGTGATGGAGAAATTCCGAATACATATTTGAAAACACGATAAAAACTGCATTAAGTACAACTACTGGTACTCATGAGACAAAAATCATGTTGACCAGTGTAATAGGCTATGTAATTTTATTGTTTTATATAATTTATTTTGAGTGTTTGAGAGCGAATTACATTTTCTAACACGCTTAAAGGTAAAACCATTATTCGACAGATAATAATGCAGTCATACATCTGGTTTGTTTACATTACAACCGGAATTAGGTCGAAGGAGGTATAGTGAAATTTCGGTGGGGTTGTACAAGACAAGCTTTTTACTTACGCGACTTGTACCATTTTTGATGTAATTTAAAGTATTGTAATGTGTTAATGAATCAGTTTTGCTAAGAGATGTAACCGCTGTTTAAATATGTATAATTAACACGAAATGTAGTAGTGGAAATATGATTTAACATGGTAATCGTCCGACATTTTGAGTTTTTCATAGAGTAACAAATATGAAGATGTAATTTATTTTACGTATCAAGTCACATTTAAAACGCAAGAAACCTAAAAGCTAACCAAACCTAAATCAATTACTGTAACAAATAAATTACTCTAACGTAGGTGAAATCCAGGGAACGTCCTTTTTATTATTTTACGCGGTTAAATAAGTAAAGGATAAGTCCGGACCTGATTGTTGAAACCATAGATATGGTACATAGAAATGAATCCCATGATTAAATGTACACATTGTGCTCATTTGTGGTATATCGCTGGTTAAAAGTTTGAAAATCGTTAGTTTATCGCTGGTTAGAAGTAAGGACTCTTATAACTTATGTGGTCATGACAGGAAATAGTTCCACTTTATTTTCATATTTACAAGTAAAATAATGAAGTAATAATTACATCTCTTAGCTAAATACGTTTAATATAGTGTTTTATTAATATTTATTGTGATTAGATACTCTTAAAGTGGGTAGGAAAAAAGCTTGTGTACTCCCACCCGGCCGAAATTTCTAATGTTACGTTTTGTCATAAATCTAGGCGGCATGATACGTTATTGGTGCGGGAAACGGGTTCGCCTACATATGCCGAAGCTATTTCCTTCCCTTTTCCGTCACTGGCAGGCAGAGAGAGATTTCCCAGTGGACGCACCCGGAAGAAGAATAAGTCTAGCAGTTTGGTAATCGAGCCCCCGCCTTATTCCCCCAGTCAATATCATTACTTGACACTCTCAAGAACTCCCCTTATCTCCCCAACAATCCCTGCTTATCTCCTGTCAACTTTTGTCACAAGACAAAACTTTTATCTTCCAGCTGCAGTCTTTCATCATCAACTTTCTCTCTTCATATCAAACAACTCTAACTCACTGGTACTTTCGAACCCGTAGGTTCATGGCCGCGCGGACATAACTTCTCCATACATACCTATAATGAGCTAATGTTTTCCATTCATTCCCTGTATAATATAATGTTATTCTACCTGGTCCATAAACTGGGCGTTTTCCCTCTGGTTTTCCTACAAGAAGTTTCCATGCCCCGATTCATTCCATATTCGTGCCACATGTCCTGCCCATAGCAGTCTATGAGACTTAACTGTTCTTATTATATCTTGTTTCATACAAAGATTATGTAGCTCACTAATACAGGGTGGACCGCTCGAATGGACCTAGTCTAATACATGGAATGATGATGATGATGAGAATTTTCCTCACAATTAAGGTTTTTCTCCAACCAATTTTAATAATTGAGTTTTAAAAAATAAATAAATTTGCTACGGACTTACAGATTATCAGTTTGTAATACACACTCACAAATTTACCTTAATTAATGTTCTCCATCGTTCTCTGTCTTCTGTGTCTAATTTCCTCATTATGTGTTGAATGTTATTCTTCCAGGTTGTTTTTGGTCTTCTTTATTCACTTTTAACCCTTGCAATTATTCTAATTATAAACTCTCTACAGATTTCTTTTATTAACCAAACCTTTTAAATATGGGGCTTAAATCCATTGCACTAGTCTGCCACATTAGAATTAATAATCTTTAAAATGTAATGGTAGGTAATTCTGAATAACTATGTTCTGCAGGAGGGGTATTTTGGAATCATTTTGCCCCTTCTTTCAATTTCCCATGTACTGCCTTAGGTAGTCTTCCATCCTGCATTCTTCTTACGTGTCCATACCATATTAGCCGTCTGTGTTCAATCTCATCCATTACTGTATACTTATTTCTGCATTAATCCATTTACTAATTTCAGTATTTCTAACTCTTTCCTGTCGAGATTTTATTGGCAGCTCTTCGGAAAAATACATTTCAATTGCAATTATTATATTGGCCTCTTGTTTTGTCATTGTCCAAACTTCCGATCCATATATCAATATACAGGGTGGACCGCTCGAATGGACCTAATTTCAATTGCTTGTTACTGGCAAACGGTTGAAGATAGAAACTTAAAACAACGTTCATATTACAGAAAAACTCACCAAGTTTTGATATCCAGATCACCACATCTCTATATGAGCCCCAGCAGTCACTGTGACGATATCAAAGCGATGAACAATTTCTTGCCAAGTACGTTGGAGTATGTCTTCTGGAATGTTCTCAATAGCCTCTATGATGCGCTCACGAAGATCACGAAGGTCTTTGACTGGGGTGGTGTAAACTTTATCTTTGACATAGCCCCAGAGAAAGAAATCCAGTGGTGTTAAATCGGGAGATCTCGGGGGCCACGCGATTGGTCCTCCCCTACCAATCCAACGGCCAGGGAAAATGTTGTCCAAAGTCGTACGAACTTCATTGGACCAGTGGGGAGGAGCACCATCTTGCTGGAAAACGATGTTAGGCTGCAGTTGTTCAATTTGTGGAAAGAAGAACTGCTCCAGCATGTCAAGATATGTGGTACCACGAACAGTTTTCTCGGCGAAGAAAAACGGTCCAATGACCTTATTATGTGACAAACTGCACCAAACATTCATCTTCGGACTATCACGAACATGCTCTTGAATAGCGTGAGGATTCTCCGATCCCCAGATCCGCACATTATGCCGCACATTGCCAGTAACAAGCAATTGAAATTAGGTCCATTCGAGCGGTCCACCCTGTATATTCAGTCTTCTCCATTCACCTGTCTGTTCATCTTCCTTTGATCCAAAAAGTTCCATAAGAACTTTATTCTCAAATACTCATAATATTTTATCCTCCCTTAAAGTTAGAGTCCATGTTTCGCATCCATGTAATATAACTGGTGAATAACAGTTTTATATATTTTCAGTTTAACGTTTTTTTTGAGAAATTCACATGAAAAGAAATGCATAATACGGTAGCATGCATTTCCAGAACTGAGCCTATGTTTAATTTCTTTGTGCATCTCATTCTTGTTTGTAATTATTGTTCCTAGGTATTTGAATTCAGCCACTTCTTCAAAATTTCCAAAACCAAATAATTCAGCATCACAAATGTTTAATTATTTAATCACAAGCAGCGGGCCGGGTTCGATCCGCAGTCATCATACATTTCCTGGATGACGATTTGGCTGAACTTAACAATAATTTCCTCTATATTTTTCCACAGAACATTCATATGACACTGTTGCACTACGTATTTTTTTTCCATTTTTACTAACATTTTATAGATGAGTGAATAACTAGATATTATTTAAATTGTTACCAAATTATACAACAATATGCAATATGTATAGCTCGCGCAATCTAAAGCTTTGGTTTATTATAAAGTGTGTTACGCCCGACGTATAGCGTCGGCGCTTTACGCTCTGCGTGATACTGGTTTCACATGGAGCGTATATCGTCCTTCCAAGGATTGTGTTGTCAGTTATTGTACTCTGTGGTCCTTCGCTCGTCATTTTTTAATCAGCTGATTGATTATCCCTGGGTTCTCTATGATTATTGAGTATAGTTTCTGTGTGAATCGAAAATAAACTTAACTAATTCTACATTAACAAAGTTTTATTTTAACAAAACTAAGTTCATATCAATTATTTTAATAAATTGAACAATGTCGAATACTGTAACGTACATTTTTATATATCATGCACCATATATTAATATTTAATTATTTATATTGGGTTTTCTGTAGGGTTAATAAAGAGCAGACGATATAAAATATACACATGAAACAGCTGTTTAGAAATAGTTCTAACTTTTCACACCAGATAGCATGATATAAATACTCCTCATATCGTACAGAACTTGATGGTTTGAAACAAGACTAATTAAAATGTCGTCGTTAAATTTGCTGAATTTTTTAAAATAAGCGCTGCTTTGCCGACATTTTGTCATAAAAGTTTTGTTTGGTTTTAGAAATTACATCAATGAGTACGAATAATAGCTTCTGTATTCATTGGAAACGCCGAAAATTGCGTCCAGAATTCAAGTAGTTGAAATACACGATGCATGACGTCGGTGTACAATTCTCGCGCCAAGCACTCAGCGTTGTAAAGAAACCACGCACATTCAAAAACAAGGGGGGCGATTACAACGACGATTTGCGTCGTAGTTAAACAGTAGCTTAAGTTTGAGGATCCGTGACATACTTTGGGAAACAGGAGATGAATTGGTACTTCTGTCTTTAAAATATTCATGGGGAACTGTCTCTATAGTCGTACGATGCTCTATATCAATCTGCAATATCACATCTTAAATTCCCACCAACACCTTTCAGTGAGGTTCCCACCTGCTCACGTGGGTCGCAGGGCAGTTCATCTTTGACTTTGGCTTTGTTTTCTCTAATTCAACAAAAGAAATATTATCATAATCATCCGTCACGAATTAGGCCTTTGTAGATCTGTTTTGGCCCCATCTAGCAGCCATTTAACAGATCTTCCTTGTCGTCTATGTCCTTTGGGTGGATATTGCATCATCATTTTTTGGGATTCTTGAATTATTATAATTACAAAACTTGTATACCTTTTTTGTTTATATACCGTCGTCCTCAACTTTAATAATTAATTTATAATCTTCGTAAAGCTTTTCGAAGTCTTAGTTTCATCTTCATGATTTTTCTTATTATTGCATTTATTTATGATTTTATATAGGAGGTTTTGGTTGCTAGCTTGCTAGGTATATTTTCATTCAATAAATTTTTATTTTCTGCCTCCTTGACGTTTTCCATTTCTTCTAAAATATTATTTTTTGTTTGTTGTTTTCTTTGTGTATTATTGTTAGTGTTTCTTCTATTTTGCCAAATTGATGGTTGGTTTTTTTAAATGTGTTCAGCGAAACTTGATTTTCTTTCATTTTTAATAAAATCTGATAAAGATTTAATGAACGCTAACGATTAACTCTTAATGAAATGATCGAGATCAGAAATGCCTACGAAAAGGTAAGAAAATTGAAACAGTACTTTTTCATGAAAAATGATCAAGAGAGGCTCTGTTTAACGCCTGCGGTTGAAACAGATATTGAGAAGACAATTCTAAATGACTCTCTTGTCTAAAAAAAAATACAGAATCATTTCAAGCACCCTTCCAGAATTGAGACATTTAGCCTAAAGTCATGAAGTACAGTAGTGTAAATTACTGTAGTAATTTGTTTAGATATGATATACCTACAACTGAGGCCTACACATTAATACCGTACTGTGCCATTCACAGTACTGCTGCACTCAAAGAAAAATGTTCACTAAATTACACATGTACTGTAATTTTCTTCCTACCACACTACTGCATATCGTACTGTACTACATTTTTATTACTTTTTTGAATAGCGGACACTTTTTAATAGCGGACATTTTTATTTTCCCCGGATGTCCGTTATTCAGAAGTTTTACTGTATAAGGATAGATAATTTGATGACAATTCAAAGCAAAATAAATATATATTCCGTCTTCTTCTTCTTCTTTTTCTTACAAGGGTTGAACCTTTTGGTTCGTTCCGGCTCCAAATATTATAGCTGCTGTGTCCATCTCTTTCGTGGGCGTCCCCGATCTCTTTTTCTTTTCCTAGGCAATCTGTTGGTATCCATTCTGCAGACATGTTCATACCATTTTCTCCTATACTCTTGTATTTTATCTTTGAAACCGAATATTTGTACTTCTTTGCGGATATCTTCACTTTGTTTTTTATCCATTAAAGTATATACAGCCACAAATCGTAAATATTTCATTTCTGCTGCTTCTATTCTTTTAATTGACTGTTAATTCAGAGTCCATATTTCAGAGACATACAATATTGCAAGTACAGCCAATACTTTATAAAATTTTAAATGTGTTTATTTTCTTACTTTCTTTCCCAGTGTTCGTTTAAGGGGGCCACAAAAATATTGAAATATTTGTAATTTATTATTTATGTCGTTTTCTCTATTACAACCTGCAAAATTGAAACAATAAATTCGACTTCTTAAAGCACTCGTTTAGTTTATGAAATTGTTGCGTGAGGGACTTTTTTCAGATATTATGGAATTATGTTGCTGGTTACTATTGTATGTGAGTATTGTGACGTATTCCGAGGTCTGATTGGTTAGTTTATGGTAGCAATTACTAAATTCGTGAATAGGTAAAAGAAGCAATGATTGGCAAGATCGCACACAATTTACGTAGTAGCCGCATCAAACTCCGGTCGTTACCTATTTGAGAGATTAAGTTTTTAATATTTAAAATATCCATCACTAGAGGTAGACACTACTGTTTTAATCCATTCATTTAGACAAGTCATTCAATTATTCACATCGCCATATTGCAACACATCAAATGACTTCCATCACAACTTATTCCATCAATTTCACATCACAGTTGTTCCATTAAAACTTCAAATTGCACTCTTCAATGTTCACTGTAACAACAGTTATAATAAAACCATTAATAATAATAACAATAACAGTTAAAATAAGATAATAATAATAATAATAATAATAATAATAATAATAATAATAATAATAATCACAATAATAATATAACCATAATTGGAATAAACAGTTTGATATGTTTCATTTTTTTCTCCACTCGGGTGCATTCTTACAACATTGTGATCCTTTGGCGATAAATAATATGATCTGGTTGCAGTGATGATCAAATGAAGCGTAACAAACGTTTCTCATTTGTTTTCAAACATCGCTATTTACATTAAATATAAAAATATTTTAAAATAACCATATTTAAATAATGATTTGTGAGTAAACAGCTTAATTTTATTCGTTAAATAGTCCTAACAAATGCCACTCTTGATTTCCAAATTCTCTAGATAAATTCACCCCTCACTTCGTGAATCGTGAATTTACCGATAATTTGGAAATCACTCGTGGAATTATTTATGGTAAAATGTGTAAGTTACTGTTAGTTTGGGCAAGTAGGGTGAGAAAATGGGCAAGTTAGTGTTAGTTTGCGCACGTTTGGGTGAGAAAATGGGTGAGTTAGTGTACACCAAATTAGTTTAACTTTCACTTCTTTGTTAGCGGGTTTAATGATAACTTGGCTATACGGTCTGAGGAATGACTAATACATATTTTATACTGTAAGTATAGTGGTTTAAGGTTATTTCCTACTCAACTTCTCACTTAATTTTAAGGCATTTCTCACTCTTTTTTTTTAATCAACATATATAGGCCCATTTCTCTCAAATAATTATTCACATACTGCAACAATAAATTGTGTGTTTTTATTTGAATTTATGTAGGTGGTGCCGTGGCAGAGAATCCACGCTTCATTCTCCAATAAAGCCAGATGTGATGTCGTTATGACAACATGATGCTCCATTACAGGGGACGATATCGACTCTAAGAATGCCTCAAATTGCGTATCCACTCGCCATCAACATTAAAGAAAACTGCTCTTGGCAATGAAACAAAAGTTTAAAAGTCCGTCACGAAGGAACTGCGTCAACTAACCTAATTTCTCAGAAAGTTGAATTTAAAAGTCGATTTTTATAGCTTTACATCTCAATGGTATTGATAAGCTGGTAGTTTATGAGGATGCTGTATTATTAGGCGATAGCAAGGAGATATTAAGGGCCAACACGCACACTCTATTGAGTAACACCAACAAATCGGGGCTGGAAGTAAACATCAATAAAAATAAACATATATTCACACATTGAAATACATTATATAACAGAAATGGACAGGAATGAGATGTACAAAGAAATTAAACATAGGCTTAATTCGGGAAATACCATGATATTAGGCCTATGCATTACAAGGACTCTTGTCGTCCCAATTCCTCTAAAAAATGTAAATCTAAAAACATACAAAACTGTTATTGCCCCAGTTATATTACATGGATGTGAAGCATGGATTCTTACTTTAAGGGAGGAAAAAATATAACGAGTATTTGAGAATAAAGTTCTCAGGAAAATTGTTGTACCAAAAAAGAGATGAATAGACAGGCGATTGGAGGAGACTACATAACAGTGAGCAACATGATCTTTATAGGAAACCAGATATAATAAGAACAGTTAAGTCCCATAGACTGCGATGGGCAGGACATGTGGCACGAATGGAGGAATCAAAGATGGACATGGAAACACCTTGTAGGAAACCAAATGTAAAGCGTCTAGTAGGTAGGCCAAGAATGAGATGGGAGAATAATATTAACTATGATTTGAGGGAAGTAGATTATACAATACTTGGTTTGGCCACGTAAAGAGGATATCAGATGACAGGATACCTAAGATGATATTAAATTTTGAAGCGGAGGGAAACTGTTGAAAGGGGAGACCAAAAGAACAATGGATTCAAAGAGTGAATAGGAGTACAGTATAGTGTCGAGAGGATTAGCAGAGAGTGATACAGAGAATATGGATTTATGGAGGAGTAAAACTTATAATGAGTTAGCCTATATGAGAAGACTGTATTGTAGATAAATTCCTAATAAAACATTATTATTATTTTTTTTTTCCGTCCGGCTTTCACTTGATTGGTCTTTTAGCATTTTGTGCCTTTCTAATGTGTGGAGAGCTGACCCACAGCATAAACCCCCAACCTGGAGGACCAGGAAAATTTCTGTCTGGGTTTTCCTCCCATAGCCTTTGAAGATCCCTCTTCACCGCAAGGCAATGTTTCTCTATTTCCCTTAGAGATAGGGTTGCCTCTTCCGCCAGATCCGTCGTGTTGAAGGACTCCTTCTGGGCCGACTCTGCCGTTGGGGCCTTCGCCATAACACTGACTAGGGGCCCTTACAGAGTACTATCAGTCGGAGCCACGCAGAAGTGCCACAAAGTCAAAATTAGAACATGTCACAAATAAGGAAATTAGAAACATAACGGAAGCATAAGAAAGTATAATTGAAAGAATTGAAGAGAAGGAATTAAAGTGGTTAGGACATGTTTTAAGAATGGAAGATGAGCGATGGCCGAAGCAACTATATCAATGGCAATCGACCAGAAAGAAGAAAAGAGGGAGACCAAAGTTAACATGGAAGGAAAACATGAAGATAGTGCAAGCAAGAGAGCTAAGCATTGAAGATGCCCAAGATCGTAGGTTTTGGAGGTTTGGCATGGGAAGACGGCAGCAGCTGTAAAAACCCTAAGACAGATGATCAGCCGCGGTGGACTAGTGGTTCCTTGCCTCTGGTCCCCAGTGTCGCGGGTTCAAATCCGGCCGTGGTCGATGGATTTTTTTAGAATAAAAAATCCAAGGTGCAAGTTCTTCGGAAGGGACTTTAAGCCGTGAATCCCGAGTCTGAAGATTTTCAGGCTTGTAAAAAAACTGCAAGCCTGAATAAAAATACTTCTGTGTAAAATTTACCGACCTTTTTCTTCCTAGTAATACCTTAGTTGCGTAATAGATGGCTCATTTAGTCGATATATTGACCGCATTATATTCATGACATCTCTAAGGAAACAAGCTTAACTAAATTAACATGGTCTAGTAACTCCTAACAAAGGAGAGGCTAAAGGTCCAACATTGTGCTATTACGCTCTTGTAGAGAGATAGATTATTGCTGTTATTATTATTATTATTATTATTATTATTTATATTTTAATTTTATTAATATTATTATTTATATTTATATGTTCATTTTTATTAATATTATTATTTATATTTTCATTTTTCTTACTATTATTATTTACATTTTCATTATTATTATTATTATTACTATATTTATTATTAATAGTATTATTATTATTATTATTATTATTATTATTATTATTATTATATAGGACATATTTCATTCATTTCAATTCTTTTTCATCCATTTTATGTCTACTTATTTTTCATAAAATCAGAGCAATTTAACAGATATTACAAAATTCCTTAATTTTGTCAAACAAATTGAATATGTGACACAGGAGAGAGAATGGTTTGTCGAAATTTCCTTATACTTCATCATCTGGGAAAATATTAGACATCCTGTTTCACAAGAATCGCTAGTTAAACTGAATATTTTTGCGAGGATATTTGAGGTCAGTGGGAAAGAATGGAAATCAGGAAAAGCACAAAATAAATTACATGGGATGGTGAAGTGTAATTTAAAAGAATTCAATTCTCCGCTTGCAGTACGTGACTCCACTCTGCATAATATTCACAAACAAACAAACATCTTTCAGAAGTGAATAAAATCTCAACAACGCAGTACCATTTCTGCGCACGCTAACTCCAGGTTAATGTTTAAATTCAATATTAGTTGTTACATTATAAAACATTTTACGCCTTTTTTTTAAATATAGGTCAGACTCGGCTAATTTCCTGACACGGATAATTTCGTTTTTTTTTTTTCGTTTGTAACTAAGTTGTACTGGCAAGAAAAACAAATTATTTTTCTGTCTCATAGATGGCAGAAAGTCTACTTTCTTGCTGTGTTTTCATATTTGTTATAATAGCTTTCCTAGGGTGTATTTTATGTTAACTTCTAGAGGAAGTTTTTTCATTCATGTTTAGAACTTGTTTGATTTAATACTTGTCTGTATTTGAAGAACATTTTCAATTAGAGATCCTTCAACACCAAAGGTGAACGCATACAATATCGAAAATGTGATCTGTGGTACCCTGAAAAGTGTTAAAGGTTAACTCTTTATAAGTGGGATTTCAAATGCATTGGACGTAACATGGAGAGTGATTAAAAAGTTTGTCACGAATTTACTCTAATACTATCATGAAATTACCCGAATTCTTCAAACTCCACAAAAATAGATATATAATTTATAATAATAATAATAATAATAATAATAATAATAATAGCTTTATTTTACCTGCAGAGTTAAGGCCTTAAGGCCTTGTCTACCACTCAACCAGGTTTTAAAAAATACAAAAAAAATAGTCTTACATCTAAATTACAATTAGTTAGTTAGTTAGTTAGTTAGTTAGTTAATAAGGTAACTATGGGTATATCTAATTAACAATTCCATTCCATTAACTTGGTTTAACCTCTCGCCTTATATGTACTTATACGTGCCACACACCACCCGGGTCTTACAGTGACACGACTTGTCGAGAGAGGGGTCATTGTGGATCACAATGGCCTACATCCTTTTTTTACTTATCCATTTTCCTGTCTGTTCATCTTTCTTTAATCCAATTTTTTTCCTAAGCTATTTTATTATCATTATTACTATTATTATTATTATTATTATTATTATTATTATTATTATTATTATTATTATTATTATTATTATATCCCACTGAAATACAGTGGCAAAAGTATTCTCCAAAAATCAGCAAAATTGGTTCATTAGAAGTGGGGGGGTTTAGTTCATATTCGTAATTAAAAAAAAAAAACAATCTTTTGACCGCCATTTTCGTTCTATCGCAAATTACCTACATAAATATAATTTATTTGACAAAATTAAAATATATTTCGTAAACCACCTAACTGGACCATGAGTTCAATGTACTCAGAAACTCCCTTCTTTATAGGAATAAAATAGTGGAATGACCGAGAATTATGTGAAACATTGTAAATTATTTTAAGAAGATAAGTCTTTCTGTGTCTTGATCATTTGCAATGACTATTTAACTCATGCCCCAAATGGGAGTCAATGACCAATCACATTCCAATGATTTTTATTTACAACCAATCACAGTCGTGTTTCGCTTAGAATTTACCAACTAAAGTTTATCATAATAAAGAAAGCACATCTTTTTTAACATTCTGAATAGGTCATAGCATTATTTTGCAGTGACTGACTCTCCAAGAAATAGGGCTACCAGATTGTATATAGTGCATGAATGTCAACAGAAAGCGCATGCGAGAGATAATATAAAAACATTTGTAACAATTGAATATACCACAAAAAAATAAACCACTGTTTGCACTTTCTTAAACGAATTATTTTCCAGGAAATGACGTTGCAGAAAAACATAATTGACATATTTACATCATAGGACATCAGAAATTAATTAATACCTATGACGTTGGTTATACATTTCTCCACTAGGGTACATTCTTACAGCATTGCGATCCTTTGGCAATAAATAATATTATGATCTGGTTGCAGTGATGAACAAAAGAAACAAATGAAGCGTACCAATCGTTTCTCATTTGTTTTCAAACATCGCCGTTTACATTAAATATATAAATGCTTTAAAATAACTATAGTTAAATAAAAATTTGTGTGTAAACAGCTTAATTTTATTCGTTAAATAGTCCTAACAAATGCCACTCTTGATTTCCAAATTCTCTAGATAAATTGGAAATCGCTCGTGGCATTACTTATGATAATTTATGGAAAATAAGAAATACCATCTGACACTTTAAGCTCTCATGCAATAAATGTTTCTGAAAGTTGCAGTTTCTTTGTTCCATAAACTGTTCAAAGTTTGACAATGAATAGTGCACTAGAGAACTTCGTAGACTTTTTTTTTTACTTTCAGCAAGGTCATGCACTACTTTTTAAACTTGAAGAACATGGAAACTTCAACACAAACTTTTGCACTTTAAATGTTCAAATGTCATCTCATTTACATATATTCTAATATGTATAGATTCAGTTTGACAGCTTCTTTAAATATGCGAGCCATTACTTGTTTCTTTATAGAACCACAAACTATTTTCGTGTTATTGATATGTTAGAAGTTTGGAATTCCATCTTTACTCTAAATTGAACATCCAAGTAAAGAAAATTCAAATTATATGTTTTTAATAACTACCTCACTAATATTACCGAACCCACATATCCATATCCTCGTGGATATAAGCTGCCCATATATCCCTATCGTGTTTTTCAAAGATCCCCTGAATAATTGACCTATCTTAATTTATGGTTAAGGTTATTCTATGCCACCGTACCATCAGTGAATATACGATCGGAAAACAAGTGACTTTCAGCGTCGTGTTTGCCAATATGATGACACATTTTCCCGCTAGAGCCAACTGCCAACATGTTGGCTCACATACAAGGGAATTCTATTCCAAGAGTTCACCTACATTAGTGGCAAAGTTAGGGTGAGAAAAAGGGCTATTCACAGTTATTTTGGGCAAGCTAGTGTTAGTTTGGGCAAGTTAAGGTGATGAAATGGGCAAGTTAGTGTACACCAGATTAGTTTAGCGTTCATTTGTTTGTTAGCGGTTTTTTTAAAGTTGGCTACACTGTCTGAGCAACGACTAATACATAATTACATATTGTAAAAGAGTGATAATTTTAGGTTACTTTGAGCACAAGTTTTCACTTCATTTTAAGACATTTTTCACATTTAAAAAAAAAATTAACATGTATATTTTCTAAGGCAATTATTCGTATACTGCAACAATAAATTGTGTGTTCTTTTTCAATTTTTTATATTTGAATCTATGTTGGTAGCATAGAATTTCTATACAGTATATATTTTTTTTAATATTGAACACAAGATTTCTGCTAACAGAGCCTCTTAT
The DNA here is from genome assembly GCA_030220185.1 of Diploptera punctata. Classification (NCBI taxonomy): domain Eukaryota; kingdom Metazoa; phylum Arthropoda; class Insecta; order Blattodea; family Blaberidae; genus Diploptera; species Diploptera punctata. The sequence goes on along the minus strand of JASPKZ010002312.1, from coordinate 13,765 downwards.
GTACAGTTTAATATTATATTAAAATATAATACAAAAATAATTAGAAATTGTTTAAAATAGCTTTCAAGTGGCAGTTAATCTAATATATAAAAATGAAAGTTTGTTTGTTCGTACTTTATGCGCTGCCATACCGTTCATCTGATTACGATAGGGCTTTTTGCAAATTATTTAGGAGATTCCCGGGATGAACATAGGCTATAAGAGAGTTGTGATACTCAACTCCTACACCCTTAAAAACGTGAAAGAAGTAGCTTTTTGGACGCTTAAATGGCCTATGTTGCCTAAACCATAGCAAATGCATAAAATTATTGTGCACAGAATTGAATATCTCAAAAACGTCTACAAAAAAAGTCCGTGACAGCATATTTACGGATAACTCAACAATAACCAATTTTCTCTTTCATTGATGCCAAGAAGATCGGGAAAAGTAGATTCCCGGGCAAGCGTAGCAGCGCACGGCGGGTATTTTTTACGGATAACTCACAATAACGAATTGTATCTTTCAACTCATTTATGCCAAGAAAATCGGGATAAGTAGATTCCCGGGCAACACCGGGTAATCAGCACGAGGTATCTTAAAATAATTACGCTATAAATGTATAATTATTTTTCCTCTTACTTATTCAACTAAACATAAAACACATTAACTTTCGTGTTTCAGTCCATTTGTGCCAAGAAGATTAGGATAAGTAGATTCCCGGGCAACGCCAGGTAATCGGCAAGGGGTATCGAAAATAATTACGATATAAATTTTTCCTGTTACTTATTCAACTAAACATAAAAACACATTAATTTTCGTCTTTTAGCTCATTTATCCCAAGTATATCGGGATAAGTAGATTTCAAGCAACACCGGGTATTCAGCACGGGGTATCAAAAAATAATTACTACATAATTTGTTCCTATTGAGGCCGAAACAGGTTAACAAATTGCCTAATTTCGTGAATGGACTATGGTGATGATGATGATGATGATGATGATACATTTTTTCCTTTAACTCAGCATCATCATCAAGAACAAGGATTAAGCCCAATGGCCTGTTCCGATCTCATTGTAGGTCGAATTGGTCCTTCCATCTCTTCAATGGTCTTTCCAACATTCTTCTCCCTTTTGGTTTATAATTATACATTCTTCTTGGTATGCGCTGTTCATTCATTCATAATACGTGCTCAAGATAAGCATTTTGATAATATGTTATTCTTTCACAGAGATTAAATATATTAAGTTCTGTTCTTTCATCTTCGTTTTTCCTTTGACTTATTCAATTAAACATGAAAACACATCAATTTTCGTCTTTCAGCTCATTTATTTCATGATGATCGGGATAAGCAGATTCATGGGCAACGCTGGATAATCAGTACGGGATATCTAAAAATAATTACGATATTAATTTATAATTATTTTTCCTTTCCTTCAACTAAACATAAAAACACATTAATTTTAATTTATTTAGGCGCAGCAGCGCACGCCGGGTGTTAGCTAGTGTTGAATAAAAATTAAAACGTGAAAGTAAAATATGATAGAATCTATGTAAGGTATTTTAAAAACTCCGACCCCTGTTGGACACTTGAGCCAACATACATTTTAGGTGAAGGTCAAACTAAGGTTAAGATAGAGAGGTTTATTGACATCAGTTGCCAAACGATTAACAATAAACTTACAAATATCATAATTAGGACAGGGATTTTAATGCACAATAAAATGCAGGATAATGCATTAAAAAATGCAATAATGCACTAACAATATTACCAAAAATGCAATAAAATTGAAAATAATGCAATATGATATTTATAAAATTCACATTTGCAGGTAAATATACTAAAACTTGCTCAAAGCGGAATCGCATGGGACCATTTTTTTCCACATTAGACAAAATTCCGCATTATAAAAAACTGAAACTTACTCATAATATTAGATTATAGAGTACCGAATGTCTTTACACGTGCCTTGGATTAATTGTAGTTTCGCTGTCGTTGAAAAGGTATACAATGTATGAGCGACTTCGACGGTAAGGCGCGAAAAAACAGTCCCGTTTCGTCAGCCTTAAAAATGTCTCTTAGGCGCGTATCCTGAAATTATAGTATATGCAGTTTCGGTTTCCGCTCACTAAGTACACTTTCGTCCACATCCTTTGATACCGCGCAGATTTCATTCCGCACTGCATTGTGTCTTTTGAAACTGTCCATCCAAACTGAAGATGCCTTGAAATCGTTATTCCCTAGGGATTTAGCAAGAGCTAGAGCTTGACTTTGAAGCATCGCATCGGTCGGAAAATGTGAATCTTTTTCTTCAATCACTTTCACTTTTTCGTTTAATGAGAATGATCCATACGTTTTAGCCATCTTTATTCCGTAAATTCAGAACGCTACCTGTGAAAGATCGGTCTCGGAACTTAAACTAATTTAAGATATTACAGTGCAATGGTTATTTGTAAGACAGGTATCTGCATTTCGCATAACGGGTGTGCAATGAGGAGATGTCGGACATCCTCGGAAGAGATAGTCTTAGATCCATTAGTGAAGACGGAACTAATGCCTAAACCAGGAAGTGACGAAGAAGAAGAAGAACGAGGGTGCGCAATGAGGCCGAAATAAAATTTCAGGAACAGGTAGAATCTCTACTTCACCCGGCGGCAGGGATCAGTCCTTATTGTTTTTTGTTCTTTTTTTTTTCTTAATCGGATATCAATGAAGTGGAATATAATTTATTTCTAGCTCTAACTTTCCGCTTTATAAACATTTTCTTTCATGAATTGTGTAGAAATATCCTTCCGTTACCGCTTTGGACAGATTCCGTTTTATGCAAAATAAATACACGTAAAATTACTATTATTTCGCCGGGACCAATAAATTTGTTCACATTGGACAGATTTCCGTATTATTCACGTTCCGGATTAAACAAGTTTTACTGTATAAGGTTTTCACTTTTTTAGTCCTGCATTGCAATATACAACAAACAACTGCTGTAGAGTGTCGAAGGAGAACAATTTTTCATTGTCTCTTAATAATGACTTGTGCATCGAGAAATTCCTTTCCACTTCTAGCGATACTAACGATTAATATTTAAAATAAACTATATCAATAGATTGTAAGCCACTGGTAGTATTCCTACATAATAATTTTCATCTGACAGAACAACGACTATTGATGACAGCATACCAATTTTTTCTTTATTTTTGCTCAAAACCATTATAATTTTCTTCAATACATCTTTTCATATTTCCCCACTCAATTTTTCTAGATAACTTACATTTTTCACTAGGTTCCTTTGCTCCACTAATTTAAATCCTGATTTCTATAAACGAGTCCTATGTAAATTAGTTGGAATGCGAGAAGGCAGAACCTCTTCATAAAATTATGTAAGTTCAAGGCCGTGACAGTAAAAGTAAATTATGTTTTAAAAAATGCACATTTCCTCGTGAAAACGCATAAAACTGCCAAAAAGTATGTTTGAGTGGTTGAAATAAGCAGTAACATGCAAGAAAATCCACAAAAAATGCAATAGGCCTATGGAAAAATTGACAAAGTATGCAAATAATGCAACCACAAATTTACCTATTTAAGATCCTTTACCACCAAGACACATTTATATCTAACTGAGCATTGTATAGTTCTCATAGAAAAAAGATGCAAATGCATCAAAATCCTTGCCCTAATCATAAAACAAATATACAAACCTTGTGCAGAATTCAAGAAAACCCCAGCTCCTGCTTCCATTTCACACATCAAAACACGCGTAAAACATTATTAAAACACTGTACACACGCTTAAACAATTATCACAATTATTATAAACATTGTTTATTAAGTTTTGCACACGGCACGCACGGGTTTTATACAACGTACGCCATCTTAAAACTCAACTGTGTTGCACACAACAAAACACAAACGCCACGCGGAGAAGCTTGTGTAGCGTTTAGAACAGACAAGCGATCCCTTCATAACATATACAACGATAACATTGTCTCGCAATAAAATTTAATACAAACCTAAATACATCATAAAATAATAACATAACACACTTTTTTAAATCTTATATATAAAAATCAGTCTCTGTGAGTCGGTCTTTCCTGTATGGACTCAAAAAACACTTCACCGATTTTAATGAAGTTTTTACTACTATTTAGAGATTTTTAAAAATAAGGTACAGTATATAACATATTATCGAACGTACTGTGGGACCGGGTCCACCGCTGTGGTCTCGAGATAGCGTGTTGCCTTGGCAGAAGGCCCGGGTTCGATCCCCGGTCGGGACAAGTTTCCTCGGTGACTTTTTTTCGAGGTTTTCCTCGCCTGTAAAACAAATGTCAGGAAACATTACGGCCAAAAGGTCCCCAAATACCATTTGGCCATCATACCACCATCATTCATGTTCGTCTTACATTAAGTTTAAGATTAAACACTCTCCTGGCGCACCACTATTATCATCACCCATCATACCATCGGGGCACCTTAACTCCGACTTTCGTAAGCCCCAATCTTTTCAAGCCGGTTACAATTACGCCAACGCCAGGAGAGAACACCAGACATGTCGAAATGACAATCTAGGACATAAAATAAAAACCAACTACCGGACCGGAGCTTAAAAAAAAGTTTTATAGATACATTAAAAATTCTCTTTTTTTTTTTGTAAGTCCATGTTTTCCCTTTACAGGGATTTAGGTGCTCTTCCCCTACAGGGAAGAATTTGAACCATACACTTGTTTTCATATAGATGTCATTTTGAGTGGTCCGTGGTCAGCGTTCCGCCTCATACTGACATCTAGGAAACCAAGGTAGTACTAGGACGGGAAAATTCGGTAAATTTTGCTTAGAGGCCTTTTCATTCAGGCTTAAGGATTTTTTACGAGCCTGAAAATCTTCAGACTCGGGACCCACTGCTTATAGTCCCTCCCGGAGGACTTGCTCCTTGGATTTTTCCGTCCTAAAAATTCCATCGACCCCGGCCCGGTTTGAACCTGCGACCTTCGGGACCAGAGGAAAGGAGCATAACCATTAGTCCACCGCGGCCGACTAAAAATTCTCTTTTTGGATGCTTAAATGGCTTACGCTGTCTAAACCATAACACATATACCAAATTAATGTACCCAGGACAAAGTCCCCGAAAGCATATGTCTATCTTTTACCGATATGTCGTAGTAACAATTTTGTCTTTCAGCTCATTAATTCTAAGAAGATCGGGATAAATAGATTCCCGGGCAACGCCGGGTAATCAGCACGGGGTATCTAAATATAATTACGATATAAATTTGTAATTATTTGTCTTTTTTACTTATTTAACTAAACATAAAAACGCATTTAATTTATTTAGGCGTAGCAGCGCACCCCGGGTATTTAATATTCTTTATATAAAAACGGATGTATGTTTGTGATTTATAGACTTCTGAACCATATAACAGATATTTTATGAAAATTTGTACATACAGGGGAGTGTTTAATCGCCATCTATTATTCTCTAAAAGCATTAGGTGTAGGAGTTCACCTCAAACGAAAATTAAAAATTCGCTTTAGATGTCACAATTTTTCGATGTTTGACAACGAAACTAAGTATATGCTATTAAAATAAACCAAGGTAGATATTGTACAAAAATCAGCGCTATTCGACCATTAGAAGTGGGGTTTACCTGAATTCGAAATTCAAAATTGATTCTAGCAACCGCCATGTTTGTTTCATCGCAATGTATACCACACAATTTAATTAACCCGTAATCTTCATTTTAACTTATTCAACTAAAAATAAAAGCATATTTCATTTATTTAGGCGTAGCAACGCTCCCCGGGTATTAGCTAGTAAAGTAATAATAGAATATCTTACATTTTCGAACTAAGATATAAACACGCTGTTATATACTGTAGGTCCACCGCTGTGATCTCGAGGTAGCGTGCGGCCCTGTCACGCAGCGGGCCCGGATTTGATCCCCAGTCGGGACAGTTTTTCTGGGTGAGCTTTTTATCGGGGTTTTTCCTCATCTGTAAGACAAATGTCAGGAAAACTTTGAGGCTCAAACGGTCCCCGAAATCATATGGCCATCATCATCATCATCATCATCCTTCACCGGTGTGGAAAGCAACGGGAAGCTACCACACCTATAATTCCCTAGTAAAGCTGCAAGCATAGTATGAAAATGCTATGATTGCAGTGAAGAACCTGCCCTCGGGCAGAATTACTATGGATGGATATACTGTAGATCAAATATCTTACAGAAATAAAGAAAAATGCCAGTAGGAGTAACAGTCATTTTTTGTTGTATTTAACTAACTCACTGGCACTATCAAACTTGTAGGTCCGTGCGGACATAAGCTCTCTATATATCCCTAGCCAACGTCTTCTAATCATATTCAACTCCCTTAAAACATTTTTATCAATGCCATCGGGTTGTCATTACGACATCTCTGTTGTTCTCTCCTGGCATGGAGTACTTGTAGCCCATTTCTGAGGTGGTAAGTCCTTGGAAGGTGATAACGAAGTGATGATGATGGTAATGATGCGCCAGAAGGGACCTTAATCTAATGATGTGAATATGATAATGATGACTATTTAACTCATGCCCCAAATGGGAGTCAATGACCAATCACGTATCAATGAATTTTGTTTTACAACCAATCACAGTCGTGTTTCACCTCGATATTTATCGAATTTTGATTACCAAAATAAAGAAAACTCCTCCTTTTTAATATTCTGAACAGGCCAGAGCATTATTTTTCAGTGACTGATTCTCTAACAAATACGTTGAATATAGCAAATAACGAACAGATTCCTTCGACCTACGCATTTCATAATTGTGTGTTTCAATACTGATTTTACTGAGTTGTTTCTGAAAAAAGTGAATTAATAACTTATAATATTGGTTATAATATACAATTTGATGTGTTACATTTTTTCTCCACTAGGGTGCATTCTTAGAATATTGCGATCCTATTTGGCAATAAATAGTATGGTCAAGTTGTAGTGAACAAATGAAACATAACCAAACATTTCTCAATTGTTTTCAAACATCGCCGTTTACATTAAGTATATAAATATTTTAAAATAACTAATTTAAGGGGGTGATGGGTGAAAAATTGGTCATTTGAGATCAAAATTGGCATTTTTTGTTTCTTGTACTAAAAAATAGCCTGTACTCTAATGTATATGTTGGCAAAGTTTCAGAGACCTGTGCCGCTTCTAAGTGCCCTAAAGTGCTGCTTAGGCCTGTATGTTACATTTCTTATTTAAACTACATGCAAATCTTTAAACTTGTTTTTCCACACTTTTATTTTCACTGCATTTTTGTACATTCAAAATTCAATGGAATTAACAAATTTTGTCCTAGAAGGTTCAAAGTTTTACTTCACATCCTAAAAACAATTTGTAACAAAGCAGTGCATGGGTTTCATGATTGAAGTAGTATTTTAAGAAACAAAAAAATAAAATGCATGCAATTATTATTTTTTTTGTAATTCCACGCATGAGATACAACTTTTTTCCTCTCTCTCTTTGTATTCACATTATAAGAATTCTAATGCTTGATGTTTTTCTAAATATTTGAGGGGTTTTGTAAAAAAACCAGACATCTTACTAAAAAAATTGTGGAACCCATTTAATTATAATATGTGAATTTTTTAAAAATAATATTTAATAACTAATAAAATAAATGTCTCACAAGAATGAAACTTAAACACATCATTATGTATCATGCAATGAATGTTTGTACAAAAAATCAAGTCTCTAGTTCAAAAACTGTAGAAAAAAGAAATTTCACTTAAATAATGATTTGTGAGTAAACAGCTTAATTTTATTCGTTAAATAATCCTAACAAATGCCACTCTTGATTTCCAAGTCCTTTAGATAAATTTGGAAATCACTCGTGGCATTACTTGCGATAATAATGGCCACATGTTATAAGTACAAGAATCACAAAAAAAAAGTATGTTATAATGGAATACGTGTTCGCATGACAGAGAGACTCTGTGAATCTCTCTTATACACGCATTCAAATCGAGGGAAACAAAAACTGGAAATACCGTAACGGAACATGCAAAGTGTATTTCCTGGTAACGTAGATTATTTAAAAGTAAAAATATTTGGTTATTTGAATAAAAAATTATAGACCTGACTTGTATTGCGAGTCGGTCTACTTACATATGTTAAAATTAATTATTTCCTTTATAAATATGAATTGGATAAGTTTCATAACTGGTACTATCGAACCCAGAGGTTCATGACTCATCTCAGCTAACATTTATTTTCGAATCATTTTCCTATTTCCTCCCTCAAATCATGGTTAAATATATATCTCCGATGGAGAAGACTGCGTAACAGTGAATTAGATGGTCTTTATAGGAAGCCAGATATAATGAGAACAGTTAAGTCCCGTAGACTGCGGTGGGCAGGACATGTGGCACGAATGGGGAATGAAAGAGGTGCATGGAAGCATCTTGTAGGAAACCACAGGGAAAATGCCCAGTTGGTAGACCAAGAGTGAAGTCGGAGAATAACATTAACTATGATTTGAGGGAAGTAGATTATACAGGGGATGATTGGAAAACATTGGCTCAGGATAGGGATATATGGAGAGCTTATGTTGGCGCAGCCATGAACCTACGGGTTCGATTGTGCCAGTGAATTAGTTAGTTAGTGAATCCAGCAGTCAAATATATCTCATCCGAGCTACGTTCCAGTTGTAATGTAAAAAGCAGATGTATGACTGCACTTTCATTGGTCGACTAACGATTTTGCCTTTAAGCGTGTGCGAAAACTAGTAAAATTCATGATAAAATTCCGTTGAGGTATTAAGTTTTTAAATAAAATTATAGAATAGTCACATTTCAGGTCCGTCTCCTCAACTTAAGATGTTTTAATGCTCTGTAGGCCTTTCGAGACTAGTCTCATCACCAGCAGAAAGAAGATTTGTTGACCCTTGTTGAAGCACTGACTTAGTTGTGATTATTCTGTATAGAGGATTGTGTATACTGGATATGTTCTCATTCAAAAATAAGTCGATATCGATATCTCTCAAAATCGCAATTTCTTCCAATATATTTGTCTTCGCCGATGTATTTTCTCTGTGTAATATAGTAAGGGCGTCATCTAAGTTGTGCATATGGTGCCCTGCTTGAATTACGTGTTTTGCGTTACCCGACCTTCCTCCAGCATAAACAAAATCTCTAAAATGCTCTTTAAATCCCACATTAAAGCTTCAGCTGTTTTTTTCAATTTTTTTTTACAATCTGTACAGGTTAATTTATATATTCCTTTATTGTTAAAATATTTTTTTCTTCAGTATTATTGTTTATTAAGTTTTTTAATTAATTTCCTGTTCTGTATGCTATATTTATATTTTTGTCAAGCTTTTTTTAATGTGTTGGCTAATTTTAATGTGTGAGAAAATATAGTTCGCTAACACACGAAATAATATATATATATATATATATATATATATATGTATGTATGTATAGTACCTACAACATGTCTATATAAGTTATATGGGAGAATATTAAAATATATAATTACGATTTTAATAGATTAAATAAGCAATATTTCATTCTTAATCATGGGCAATGTCGGAATTCCAGTTGTTTCAAAATGGCCGCTTCTGTAGAATTTCGGAAAGTAAACCATTTGAAAAGCGGAGAAAAACAGATGTTTTTTAATGTCTCCACACAGTTCAGTGATAAATACCTAATATTAGCCACTGAGTATGTGGTGAAAATAATAGCAGAATTTAGGGTAAGTCAGGAATGAGCATAAATTCTGCTCGTAATGAAATTATAAATAAAGAATATCTATTGACATCATGGAAAAAGCTTAAACGTCAGATTATGTAGGCCCATATATAATTTTTGTCATCAATAAATAATAAATGGACAAAGATCATAATTAATGGTATCTTATCTTCTATTCAGTTTTTACCGATATATAAAAATGGATGTTTGTTTGTTCGTACTTTATGCGCGGCCATACCGTTGATCCGATTGTGATGGGGCTTATTGCACAATGTTCAGAACATTCCCGGGAAGAACATAGGCTATAAGACAGTTGTGATACACAACTCCTACACCCTTAAAAATCGCCCTTTGTAGTGGAAAACGTGAAAAAGTAGCTCTTTGGACGCTTAAATGGCTTACGCTGCCCAAACCATAAGAAATACACAAAATTAATGTACACAGAATTGAATATCTCAAAAAGCTCTACAAAAATGTTCGCAACAGCATGTGTTTATCTCTTATGGATAACTCACAATAACCATTTTTGTTTTTCATTGATGCCCAGAAGATCGAGACAAGTACGTAGATTCCTGTGCAAGCATAGCAGCACATGGCGGGTAATTCTTTTACGGATAACTCACAATAACTAATTTTGTCTTTTAGCTCATTTATGTCAAGTATGTCGAGATAAGTAGATTCCCGGGCAACAGCGGGTAATCAGCGCGGGGAATCTTAAAATAATTACGATATACATTTATAATTATTTTTCATTTCACCTATTCAAGTAATCATAAGAAGTACATTAATTTTTTTCTTTCAGCTCATTTATGCCAACAAGATCGGGATGAGTAGATTCCCAGACAACGCCGGGTAATCAACACGGGGTATCTAAAAATAATTACGATATAAATTTTTGCTTTTACTTATTTAACTAAACATAAAAGCACATTAATTTTCATTTATTTAGGCGTAGCAGCGTACACCGGGTATTAGTTAGTTTCCTATAAAATACGATGTTGCCTTAGAACAATGTTTCTATCGACTGACAATACTTACTTACTCACTGGCACTATCGAACCCGTAGGTTCATGGCCGCACGGACATAACCTCTCCATACATCCCTATCCTGAGCTAGTGCTTTCCAATCATTCCCTCTATAATCTACTTGTCCTCAAATCATAGTTAATGTTATTCTCCAACCTCAATTCTTGGTCTACCAACTGGGCGTTTTCCCTATTCTGGCTTCCTACAAGAAGCTTCCATGCAAGTCTTTCATTCTCCATACGTGCAACATGTCCTGCCCATCGCAGTCTACGAGACTTAACTGTTTTTATTATATTTCCTGGCTTCTCTATAAAGACCATGTAGTTCATTGTTATGTAGGCTTCTCCATTCACCTGTCTCTTCAGCTCTCTTTTGGTCCAAAAATTTTCCTAAGTATTTTATTCTCAAATACTTTTAATCTCCTTTCTTCCCTTAAAGTAAGAGTCCATGTTTCGCATATCGAATGACAATTCCGTACACAATTCAGTCATATGGCAGTTAAAAGTAGCACCAACAGGTTTATTCCCAATAGACGGAGTCGGCGGGCGAGTAATACTTTAATGCAAATTTGTTTACTGTATCAACTGCTAACTTAAATAGGAATTGTTACAGTAGAACTATGACGTTCTATACCCTCCACGTTACTGAGAGATAGGGATTTATGGGGAGCTTATGTTATTGTTATATACACATCACATTGCATCGATCATTTAAAGGGCAGAAGTTTATCCCTTCGGATGTGGCTTTCTATCTTCTTTTTAAAATTCCATAATCGGCTTGTCGCATGGCAACCAAATGCAAATTAAAGTAGACAAGCACATTTTATGTTCAAACATGCTTTTTAATTTCGCCATCGATTTTTTAAGAAAAGAACTTGTGAAAAATGCCATATCGAAAATCGAACTTTTGTGGCTTCGTTTAATACCCGTTGCAAACAAGGAGAATATAGCCAGTCTTCTTCTTTTCTTACAACTTAGAAAAATTCTGAATAAATTCTGAAAATAATACCACATTTCTCCTCTTCTCCTCCCAACCTACAGTGCAGGCAAATGCGCAAACTAAGCGAATGACCTCACAAAGTCTAATTTATTGCTCCAATTTTCTGATTTACGGTAATATAACAGAATGTTCTGTTTGTCATGACCCCCACGGAAATAACCTTGTAGGTAAGTACAAAACGACCTATATTATAGAAAACCAAATACAATAAGATCAGTTACGTGTCAATAGACTGAGGATGGGCAGGACATATGACACGAATGGGGAATCAAAGAGGTAGATAGAAGCTTCTTGTAGGAAAACCAGAAGTAAGACCGGGCCAGTCGGTAGACTAGGAAATAGGTTGGGGGAATAGAATAACATTAACCACGATTTGGAGGGAAGTAAATTATTTACACGGGATGATTGGAAGATATTGGTACAGGATAGGGATGTATGAAGAGCTCATGTCCGCGCGGCAATGAACTTACGGGTTCGATTAGAGTTTAGTCAGTCAGACAGTCAGACAGTCAGTACGTCAGTAAGTCGTTTCGTCAGGTCCGGTCGTCCAATCGTTCAATCGGTTCGGTCCGGGTCCTGTCTATCTGTCGGCCTGGTCGGTCTGTCTGTCGGTGTCGGTCGGTAGGTAGGTCAGGTCAGTCAGGTCAGTCAGTAGGTCAGTTCAGTCAGTCAGTAAGTCAGTCAGTCAGTCAGTCAGTCAGTAAGCCAGTTCAGGCAGTTCAGCCGTCAGCCAGTCAGTCAGTCAGTCAGTCAGTTCAGCAAGTCAGCCAGTCAGCCAGTCAGCAGTCAGTTCGTCAGTCAGTCAGTTAGATATTTAGTGTTGTCCAGTCAGTCAGTCAGTCAGTCAGTCAGTCAGTCGTCATTCAGTCAGTCAGTCAGCCAGTCAGTCTTCCAGTCCCGGTCCAGCCCAGCCAGCCCAGCTAGCCAAGCAGGCCCAGCCAAGCCAGCCAGCCAGCCCAGTTAGCCAGTTAGTTAGTTAGTTAGTTAGTCAGTTAGTTAGTTAGTCAGTTATCAGTTAGTCAGAGTCGTTAGGTCAGTTAGTCAGTTATGTCAGTTAGTCAGTTAGTCAGTTAGTCAGTTAGTCAGTTTGTCAGTTAGTCCAGTTAGTCAGTCTGTCTGTCTGTCTGTCTGTCTGTCTTCTTTCTGTTGTCTGTCTGTCTGTCTGTCTGGCTGTCTGTCTGTCTGTCTGTCTGTTCTGTCCCTGTCTGTTCTGTCTGTCTGTCTGTCTGTCTGTTCGGTCTGTCGGTCTGTCGGTCTGTCCGGTCTGTCGTCGGTCGGTCGGTCGGATCGGTCGGTCGGCTCGGTTCGGTCGGTCGTCCGGTGCGTCGGTCGGTCGGTTCGGTCGGTCGGTCGGTTCGGTCGGTTCGGTCGGTCGGTCGGTTCGGTCCGGTCGGTCGGTCGGGCGTTCGGTCGGTCGGTCGGTCGTTCGGTCGGTCGGTTCGGTTCGGTTCGGTTCGGTCGGCTCGGTTAGGTTCGGTCGGTCGGTCGGTCGGTCGGGTCGGAGGGTCGGTCGGTCCGGTCGGTCGGTCGGTCGGGTCGGGTCCGGTCGGTCGGTCGGGTCGGTCGGTCGGTCGGTCGTCGTCGGTCGGTCGGTCGGTCGGTCAGGTTCGGTCGGTCGGTCGGGCGCTCGGTCGGGTTCGGTCGGTCGAGTCGTCGTCGTCGCGGTCGGGTCCGGTCGGGTCGGTCGGTCGGTCGGTCGGTCGGCGCGGTCGGTCGGTCGGGTCGGTCGAGTCGGGTCGGTCGGTCGTCGGTCGGTCGGTCGGTCGGTCCGTGTCGGCTGGCCGGTCGGTCGGTCGGTCGGTCGTCGGGTCGGTTCGGTCGGCGGTCGTTCGGCGGGCGGTCGGTCGGTCGGTCGGTGGTCGGCGGTCGGGCGGTCGGTCGGGCGGTCGGTCGTCGGTCGTCGGTCGGGCTGTCGGTCGGTCGGTCGGTCGGTCGGTCGGTCGGTCGGTCGGTCTGGTCGGTCGGTCGGTCGAGTCAGTCGGTCAGTCGGTCAGTCCAGGTCAGTCAGTCAGTCAGTCAGTCAGTCAGTCAGTCAGTC
>JASPKZ010002311.1:1595000-1866767 GCA_030220185.1 Diploptera punctata | reverse complement strand
CAACACCACCACCATCATCATCACCACCACCAATCATCACCCACCACCACCATCATCAACCCACATTCTCACCACCAACCAACCATCAACCACATCACAGTCATCACCACCACCACCACCATCATCATCATCATCAACACCATCACCATCATCATCAACACCATCACCATCAACACCATCACCATCAACACCATCATCATCAACACCATCACCATCATCAACACCATCACCATCATCAACACCATCACCATCATCATCAACACCATCACCATCACCATCATCATCACCACAATCACCACCACTGCCATCACCACAATCACCATCATCACCACAATCATCATGATCACTACCACCATCATCATCATGATCACCATCACCATCACCACCAACACTTTTTTTTATAAATTAACGATACTGTTCCATTAAGCAGAACATATAACATAAGACATGCACTTTTGAAGGAAGTCTGTTAATGTTTTTTGTTGCGTATATTTACAGTTATTTTTTTGTTTTGTGTATAGCAAACAATATGGATTACTCATACAAAAAGAAACTTATATTTTGTACTAACTTCCACTTAATTACAAACATCACACATTAATATATATATATATATATATATATATATATATATATATTATGAAATAAATTTTATAATGTAATGTAGAGAGTGAAACTATGCATTAATAAGTGTATTCAGTCATTTTTTGGAGGATAGAATTTACAACGTGCGGACAATCCACACTTAAAAGCTATCAAGAATGATTTGTTTATATATAAGTAGCCCCGGAAAAAAAAAACATTAATGTGTCATATAAGCAGAACAATAGAACTTTTCTAATGATTGACATAATCTACTAGATTTAATGAGAGTTTGAAAAAATCGTGATGTGATTGAAGCGGGTCAGCTGTTTCAATAAGAACTACGCGCGCGACCTTGGATGTGAAGTGAAATAGCTGTTCTTTGATCTGCCAGGTTTTAACGAAAATAGAATAAAAAACATACATATTGTCTGAACTATTCGTCCCTCCAAAAAGGTAATTGCTGGAAATGAATCCTTATTAAATGAGTAATATCCTGGTATTTTTTTCGTTTTCATTTTTTGATATGTACTGGAAGTAGTAAACGCCATAAAATAGAAAATTGCCACCGAAAAATAAAAAAAAATCCTAATTAATAAAAAATTACATTCTTAAACTAAATGATATCCCCTATATAAATATGTTTTGAACCAAATTTTTGCCTGTTTACTGTTTCAGAAAATATTACACTAACGTAAACATTTTAGTGTATCACTATTTACTAATAATTTTAGAAGAAGCCATAACTATGCACACCTATAACATCTATAAAAAATTATTGAACCCGCAATCTTCTATTATTAAGTTAACAATTTCTTAATTGATATGTAGAGTGTTAAATTAATAATAAAATCGTCAATAGAAGCCCTACTGGCTATAAAGTAGTGTTAAATTCCCAATAAATGTCTTCTTAACTAAGAAGCCGCCATTTGCAAAGATAGAAGCTATGGTTTCAAGCATTTGGCGCTAGGGAATTACAATGTACATAAGAGAAAAATTTGCGTCTAGATCGTAACTCGCCTCGGTAGCTCAGTTGGTAGAGCACTTGGCCCGGAAAGCCAAGGGTCCCGGGTTCGAGTCCCGGTCTGGGCGAAAATTTTTCTCTTCAAATATATAAAAATTATATTTCAAAATTAATACGTTTATAAATTTATTCACTATATTTAGGGAGTCCACCGCTGTGGTCTCGAGGTAGCGTGCTGCCTTGTAATGCAGCGGGCCCTGGTTCGATCACCGGTCGGGACAGTTTTTCCGGGTGAGGTTTTTATCGGGGTTTTTCCTCACCTGTAAGACAAATGTCAGGAAAACTTTAAGGCCCTAACAGTCCCCGAAATCATCAGGAAAACTTTAAGGCCCTAACAGTCCCCGAAATCATATGGCCATCGTCATCATCATCATCCTTCACCGGTGTGGAAAGCAACAGGAAGCTACCACACCTACAATTCCCTAGTAAAGCTAAAAAGCATAGCAAGGAAATGCTATGATTGCAGTGAAAGACCTGCCCTAGGGCAGAATTACTATGGATGGATATTTAGGGATACATAAAATTAAAAAATCTGCAAGATTTTTTGCTGTCCGATTTGATATGGATTATCCCATAGGTTTTGAAAGCAGTATAATTAGAAGATTAGATATGAGGGGAGGTATAAAGAATTTAAATTAAAATCCTATGTTATATTATGTTACTTTATTTAACAGTTAAATCTGGGCATGAAAGGCCCAACAAATTTTGTTCAGACACCTCTTTTTCTTCAAGCATAAAGTTATTTTACACATGGTAAATCTGTGACACAGTAATCATGGCTGAACTATGTTAAATGAAAAGCAATATTTACCTCTTTGTATGCCAAGCTCTTAGATCCAGACATAAATACTCTATTTTTAGACTATAAGAAATGAATTACAAAATAATTCTTACCTGGATCCATCTGGTAATGCAGGACTTAATGCTTTAAGACAGACTAGATCACAAATATTTCTATCAATACAAGAACTCAAGTCCACATCTAATCTTTTAGCTTGCACTGATAATAATGTGCATGCAACAAGATCTTTCAGCATTTTTCTAGTTGTTGCAATTTCTGAAACAAATATTCAGAATAAAGAATTAAATTTTCTGATTATTATCTATTTCAGTATAGAATTTGCAAAGAATTAAATTTATGGAAAATAATCTATGAATGATAATAAAATTATGTGTTCAAAATTCAGTCACCTTGAACCAATTCAAATCCAGATACTTCAGAGTGTAAACAAAACAAAAAGTAGTTGTATATATGGTTCCATCCATAGTAATTCTGCCTGAGAGCGGGTCCTTCACTGCAATCATAGCATTTACATGCTATGCTTGCAGCTTTACTAGGGAATTATAGGTGTGGTAGCTTCCCATTGTTTTCCACACCAGTGAAGGATGATGATAATAAGGATGATGATGGTGGCCATATGATTTTGGGGACCGTTTGGGCCTTAAAATTTTCCTGACATTTGTCTTACAGGTGAGGAAAAACCCCAATAAAAACCTTCCCCCAGAAAAACTGCCCCGACCGGGGATCGAACCCAGGTCCACTGCGTGACAAGGCAGCACACTACCTCAAGACCACAGTGGTGGACTGTATATATGGTTATCTAAATAGATATTAGAATTAGAAAAACGTTAATAATTTCAGATTATCCTAATGATATACAGCATAAAATAGAGAAATTTATGAGAGTGATCCAATTTATGACAATCCTGCAGAGTTGATGATAAATTAATCTTATTGGGATAAAATAGTCAGAGTATTGCTGCACAAAATATAGTGATTTTAGAATTTCATGTAAATATATGAATTTTAGAGGTACTTGAATAAAATGTCTTTACGAACCCTAAGGAATGGCAAGAAACAATAAAGAGAATTCACATTAGTATACTTCCAAAGTAAGAGTGGCATATTGAACTTTTATAGGAAAAAATCACTATGAGGTTTAATTTAAGATTAAATTAATATGCTTCATACCTCACATCATATCCAGTCTTCTAACTAGACTGTGGTTTCAAAGCCTTCAAGAAATTCACTCACCGTCCATTGAAACACCACAAGTTTCAAAAAATTTTCAAAAAGTTTAATATAAGATTGGCACCAAAGAACAAATACAGCCTAAATAGGAAAATTAAAACCAATAAAAAACAAAAAAAATTAAGAATAAAAGAAATCAGGAATTTATCAGATCAAATGCAGGGATTGTGACAACATTTACATAGTAAAAACAAAAAGAAATTTGAAAACAAGGGTGAAAGAACATCTTAGATATGTCAAAAATAGTGAAGTGGAAAAGTCAGCAGTGGCTGCTCATGTTTGGTCTGAAAAACATCTAATTGAATCAGAAGCCAGTCTAATTAAACAAATAGAAAAATAAAAAGAACTCACGGTTTTGGAAAAAATCCACATTAAAAAAAAACAAGAAAGAAAAACTTATGAATTTTGAAATTCCCGTGAATTCTGATTGGATCCAGAGGTTTATGAGTCCACCAACAGAGGGAAGAAGTAGTAGTTCTGATCGACATAACATCAGTCAATGAGAAATTACTGAAGATGAAGCTGCCAAGGCTTTGAAACTGCAGTCTAATTAGAAGAGGTGATGTATGAAGCATTTTAATTTAATCTTAAGAGTGATATATTTTGTAACTTGTTTTATTATAGAATATTATAATGGAATATTACTGTATGCAAAATCTAAATGATTCGATTCCGATTGAGGGTCTTTCCACTTTTCAGCGGTTGTCCATTTACCAGCCGGCTGCTGGCCCTTCACATCCACATGTGTCAATCACAGAGGTAGATGATCAACAGCCAGTGTAGGGGTGACATGTGGTTAGCATGTCGAGTCCCCCAGCCGTTATAGCTGGTTCCTCAACCTGGAGCCGCTACTTATTGTAGCTACCCAATTGCCTCACGATGCTGGGTGGGCACCGGTCCCATACTGGCCGAAATACCATGAGAAAATTTCTTCCCCCATGGAGACTCGAACCAGCACAAGTCCCGTAGCTCTGCGCCAAGGCTTCCTACCTTAACCGCTCGGCTACGGCGCGGGACTCTAAATGATTCAATAACTCAAAAAACGGCCAATCTTGATTGACATACCTGAATATCCAGTTAAACATTGGAAATCTCTGTTAAACTTTAATGACTAGAGGATAAAACAAAGATAATAAATTACATCTTACTTTGAGACAGAAGTTAAATATTGCAGGGATATGTTAATGAGTAGTTGCTTCAGTAAAAGCTTCTATACAAAAGAGGGAGAAATTGTTCCATCTAAAGTGTGATGTCCAGGCAGCATAACAGTCAATGCACTAGTATGTAGAATTAGAGATCTTGGACTCAAATCCCAGTTTGGGCATAAATTTTTCTCTTCAAAGATTAATTCCATACGAAAGCCTATCTTACATGGGTCATAACTATGAATTTGAGGCAACACAGATTAAAGATTATGAGAAAATTATTAAACTCTTTCTAGCCTAAAATAAAGGGTGGAAAACCTATCTTTCACAGGTCATAACTATGAGTTTGAGGCAACACAGATTGAAGATTATGAGAAAATTATTGAACTCTTTCTAGCCAAAAATAAAGAGTGAAAATACCAGAAGTGTAAAGTTTAATCATCCATTACTTTATCATGATACTGACACTGATTACCATATTGTACACAGAGGATATACAATGAAACAACTTTATCTCTTGTACATTCACGTAGACTTTCATGGTCGGAGTTGCTATGATGATCTTGAAGAAGATTTTCGGGATGCAGGCCGTGGTTGTGAGGCTTGTAGTTCCCTGACGTTTTACCAGAGACTGCATCTGACGACAACCCTTGAGGATGCCAGACGCAGTCTCTGGCAAAACGTCGGGGAACTACAAGCCTCACGACCACGGCCTACCGCCAAAAAATCTTCTTCAAGTTTATCTTTTGTATTTTTTATCAACTCGTCAACTTTGACACAAATTAAAAGAGAAAAAAATTAAATAAGTATTTGTTATTAATATTATGTTCAGAGACAGGTAAAAATATAGGTATGTATTATGTACTTTTATCAAAAAATGTCAAAGGAATAATTGTTCTTTTTCATATCCTTATTTCACTATGTGAAAATCAAGCCAATATTCAACTATCGTTACATGAATTAATCCACAAATATTTTTTCTGCAATTTTTTCCCCAAGAAATCAGTAATTTTTTTAACCAAAGTATACAAAAAAATTTATTATATCTATATCAAATTTATTATTAAATATATGTAGGAAATAACATTGAGGTTTATTTAAATTATATTTGAGTTGTAATTTTGACTCACCTCATATCTCTTGATTTTTATGCAAACTAGTTTCGTGTGACATTCTGAATGCTTTACAAACTGTTGCCTTGCAGTTGTCCTTCCTACAAGTTGATTTCTGCTCTCTCTGTTGGTTGACCGATGAGCTTCTAAATCAAATTTTGTTCCCTCTCAACAGTAATTTCAAAATTCATGGTTTTCTTTTTATTCTTGCACATGTAAATTTTCTCCCAAATTGAGAGTTCCTTAAAACAGTTAGAAAAATCTAAGGAACTCACAATTTGAGAGAAAATTTATATCTGCAAGAATAAAAAGAAAACCATGAATTTTGAAATTACCCGTCAATGACAGGGAGGAAAAAAACAAACAAAAACCATAGAGGGAAGAGAATCAACATGCAGGAAGGACAACTGCAGGACAACGGCAAGGCAAACAGTTGTAAAGCATCGAGACTGCCGCCCACAGTCAGTTATGCGACGAAACTAGTCTGCATGAAAAATTAAAAAAAAATGAGGTGAGTCAAAATATGTAACTTTTACCCGAATTAATCACTAGGGGTCGTATGCAAAATACATTACTCTCTACTCAAAATTACTTCCAATCACTGGTGAGATGAGATCGAATTAACGGCCGCCGTAAACGGTCATGATTGCCTGTTGTGACATTTTCGTAATCTTGGCCAACCGAATTACCCCGAATTCTCAGCGATAAACACACTTCCGTTATTGTCGTCTGCTATAGCGGGACTGCATTTATGCTTGCATCCCGCAAATAAGTACGGTATAACAAAACCGTCTGCAACGCTGCAATATTCCGCCGATTCTCCTGTTCTGCCAGTTGAATTCTTTGGTAGCCTCTATCAAAGTCATCTATCTCCGCGTCTACCGAAAAACATGATCGAAGTCTTCAAGGTCCGACATCTTGGCTCAGTTGTCAAAACTACATCCGTTACCATCGGTTCCCTTCGGGATTTTCAACAGAAGTTTATATCTTGCGTTACGATCTTAAGGTACGTTGTCACGGTAGCTGTACCCCACATCTTCACCGCGTGCCTAGCTTTCTGAGTAAGAAACAATGTGTTTGAATACACACACTTTATCAAGCAGAGCCCGCCTTTGTACTGTCTAATTGCGTTCAAACCTTCGCCCCTATGAGGTTTAAATTATGGTAAAAAATCCCATGTTTCCTACCTCTCCTCATATACATCTTCTAAGTAGATCACAATTTTGCGACCATAACGGTATCATCTTCATTACCTTCTTGGCAACCTGATGTTATATATCGATTCAGAACCTAGTATTCTTTCACTTGTGGCTGGACCTCTGGATAAGGTCAGAATTTGCAGGGAAGTTCGAAGTTCATAAGTTTTTTAAATTAATATTGGGAAGCTAAACCTATTACTATGATAGAAGTAAGTAAATTAATAAACACAATTAAATTATTGTAAATAAATAAAGAGAAAAATTTTTGCCTGAACCAGGAATCGAACCCCGAACCTTTAGCTTTCCGTGCTAATGCTCAGACCACTGAGCTAATCCAGGCTTCATTCCCATCCAAGCAAGAATCCTTCCTTTACCTTTACTCTACTGTTTTCCTCACAGTTTGGGAAAAAAATCCACATTCAGAAAAACAAAGGAAAATTTATGAACTTCGAAATTCCCGCAAATTCTGACCTGATCCAGAGGTTCATCGGTCCAGCAACAGAGGGAAGAAGAAGAGTTTCTTCCGATCGACATAACATCAGTCGCCAAGAGAGTACTGAAGATGAGACCGTTATGGTCTTGAAATCGCGATCTACTTAGAAGATTTACATGAGGAGAGGTAGGAAATATTTGATTTTACCATGAGTCAAAATATAATCAAATTGGTTATATTTATATCAAATAACTCGTAATTAAAATATGCATACTTATATTACTTTCATCTATGTGAAATAAAAGAAAATGCAACATGCACTTTTTTTTAACATGTAAAGAGTTTATATCCTATTCTAGTAGAAAAGTGGTGAAGTATATTATAGATTAGGTAAGTACTTTATTCAATTAACTCTTTAAAACCTTTGGTCATTAGCATCATTATTCAAATTTAGGTGTGAAAGAACAGATAAACTTCGCTTGAAGGCTTCTTACTTTAGATTTGAGGTTATTTAATATTCATAAATCTGTAACATAGGACCCATAGCTTTATTTTTCTTTCAAGAACCACATTATCTGATATCTTAAGTTCGACACAATAAAAACATTAACTGCCTGACAACTATATAGAGCATTCCATTAATAATCATGTAGGAAGCTACTTACTTTATTTTATATCATTTTAATTTTATTATATTCTATGTTTTTGTTAGTATTAGCTAGTATTAGATTACATCATCATTGTATTTTGTTTAGTCTGTATTTTAATAATATCTTAAAATTGTAATATGTACGTAATTTTTGTATAATTTTACTATTCGCTGGTTGAGTGGAAGAGAAGGCCTTATGGCCTTAACTCTGCCAGCTAAAATAAATCATTATTATTATTATTATTATTATTAAAGATGAAGTGAAAAAAAAAAACCTATACATTTTTATGATATGAGAACCCTTAGAAGCCAAGTGGTAGTAACAAAAGGTCAGTTTTGAAAAAATGTTCAAATTTGACAAACTCCATATGTGATTGTGTTAGCAGTTTTCTTTTCAGCCACTAGCTTTCAGCACCAGACAGATTTTTTACTTGTATCCATTGGCCACTCAGATTAGTATCTGCTTTAACTAATAAAATCTACACTAACTCCTAAATTAGCAAGTCACTTGTACCCCTTGGCTTCTAAGGGTCTTATATTAGATTCCAAACCCTTTATTACCATATGTAAATCAACTGTCTTTTGTTATAAGGTATTTTCTGTTGATGAGAAAAAGTGAAAAATCTGAAAGAAACATAAACCATCAGAACGAAGGAACATCTTAGAAATAGAAAGTCTGGGGAAATAGAAAAATATAAGAGAAATATTTGTATCTAGACTGGAACTTGCTCTCAGATAGCTCAGTTGGTAGAGTACTGGCATAGAAAGACAAAGGTCCTGGGTTCAAGCCCCAGTCTGAGCATATACATAATTTTTCTCTTCAAATATGAAAATCTTTAGTAGCTGCTCACATGTGGACCACAATTGAAGACAAAGCAAAACTATATCCGAAAAAAAATATATGCCTAGGCTGGGGTTTGAAACCCAGGACCTTTAGCTTTAATGCAAATGCTCTGCCACTGGGCTATCAAAGGCCTCCAATCTAACAGAAACATTTTCTCTTATACATTTCTGTTGAAATGACTGGAAAAATCAATATATCACACAGTATGGGAAAAAGCTGGATCCAGAAGAATAGGGACAAATTAATTCTCAATCTTCTTAGTGTATCCAGCTATTTGCTTACAAAACAATAAATACATTGCATAATTATGCTATAAGTTGCAATGAGGCTGCATTCAAACATGCAGCTTATGTGGGCATTCAAGGTGAGTGTCCACGAGACTAAAGGAAAGAGATATAGGAAAGACAGAAATGAACCCTTCGGCCTCGAATACTCTAATACCATCAGGGTCGAAGAAAACAAGAGGTCAGGCAAGGGAGACTGGACAGGAAAGTAAAAAGAGGGATCTGGTACTAGAAAAGGAGAAATATAAGATCGGTTAAAGATATAAGGAGCAAAACACAAGTAAGTGGAAGCAATGTTTTGCTCAGCTTGGGCACCTTGTGGTCACCATCCACATATCCCCTAGATGGGGACCCCTGAGGGTACGGACAAATTAATGAATTTTGAATTTCCCAGGCAGAAGGATTTGATCGTGAATTTCATCTGCCTACCACAATCTATATGAAAATGAAGATGATAATCTCCAAAATATGTCAAGATGAGAAAATATGGGTTCCAGTGTATATATGTATATGTATATATATATATTTCAAACTCTTGAGTATATTATCTCTTAGTATAACTTCCTACCAAGTATTAATTAATATAAAATGTATTTATATGAATATTTTATGTATAGAAATCACATTTTTTTTGGGGTTAATCCTGATAAACTAATTATAATCCAGCCACTGATTCTCCGGCCCTGACGTTTTCATGACAGTTTTGCTGATACGGATATTCAGTGGGAGGGGTCGCTTTATGTATATGGTTAGCAGACATACAGCTGACAAGTTCTCAGCAAATTCAAACTTTATTAGCACGCTATAGCTGCGTCAAGAGCAGTGATTGGTTGTGGCAGACGTTCACTCGCACTTCAACCATTTCCTTATTGCCAGTAGAAGGCGACTTCTCTCTTTACCCCTCATAAAACCTAAACTTCAGAGCCGGAGATCCAGCAGCTGGGATATATTTGTTGCTATACTCACCCCTGGTTCCATGATTTGCATGTTCAATGGATTTTTCAGAGCATAAAAATTCTGAGAATGGCTTCCTTTAGAACAAGGTAAAACTGTGGGTCTTATGTCACAGATTTACAACATGTAAAAGAACCTCAAGCCTGAAATAAAAGGCCTCTGAGCAAAATTTATCAGCCCTTTCATGTTCATATTTAAATTGCAACACTAATGATCTAATATAATAAATTTGGGAATTTTTAACATTATGAGGTTTTTTTGATAAGAATCAAATTAATCGTGAATTCTTCTTACCTCATACTTCTATGTTTTTTAAACACAGCACCGCAGTATAGGCGACCATCGTCAGCTGTTTGACAGGCGTGAAAACAGCTGACGATGGTCGCCGATACTGCGGTGCTGTGTTTAAAAAAAACATAGAAGTATGAGGTAAGAAGAATTGATGATTCATTTCATTCTTAACTAATGATCTAAGCTATTAAAGAACATTGTTAATAAAATACTATTTATCCTCATATTTTTGGAAAAACTGTACTAATTACCTAATCCAATGGAACTCAGTAATAAACTCTGCAATCCTCGACCATCATTTAAGTGCAGGCTGCTGATAACTTCATCCATCGAAGACATAAGCAAATTGCCAACCTTAAAACAGCAAATACACACGTAAGAGTCCACAACTCATATACTGATGACTGGATTTAAAAAGCCTTAGACATGCAAGCATACCTAACAAGAAAATAACACAAAACATGTTTCCTAGCAATGACCAGCATTGTAGACCCAATTAAGAATGAAAGATTGACACACAAAACAGTAGCTGGATATTAATTAGTGAAGAATCATAACCATAACAAACTAATACTGTAATAATTAAACTCTGAAATCTCAAAAAAATGTTTTAAAAAATTAGTTGGTAGTGTACTAGCTGATACACATTTATGCTACATTTTCCTTTAACCTGATGGTTTTCTCCATATTTTTTTTTCGTGATTACCACATTTCACCATCTAAAACAACATTAAAAAAAAGTCCATCTCTTCTACAAACAATGTACATTCATTGTTTCTACACTAACTACAGCTATAAACTTATATCTAACACTACAAATTTTATAATTACAGAGATTCAAATCTCCTCATTTATGTCTTTTAGTGTACAACTAATGTACATCTGTAATGGATGATCAACATTATGATATCTGTACTTTTTGATATTGTAACAGTATTTTCCGATTGAGGGTCTTTCCACTTTTCAGCGGTTGCCCTTTTACCAGCTGGCTGCTGGCCCTTCACATCCACATGTGTTAATCACAGAGGTAGATGATCAACAGCCAGTGTAGGGGTGACATGTGGTTAGCATGTCGAGTCCCCCAGCCGTTATAGCTGGTTCCTCAACCTGGAGCTGCTACTTATTGTAGCTACCCAAATGCCTCACGATGCTGGGTGGGCACCAGTCCCATACTGGCCGAAATACCATGAGAAAATTTCTTCCCCCATGGAGACTCGAACCAGTGCAAGTCCCGTAGCTCTGCACCAAGGCTTCCTACCTTAAACCGCTCTCGCTACGGCACGGGACGTAACAGTATTTTGCACTGAGTAAATATTTAGAAAATTGCATTAGCAAAAACAATGTGTGTTTATCACTAATGTTGTTATGCCAATGATATCTCTGTAACGATGTGTTTTGAATTTAGATGGCTTTGATTTTTGGGTACATAAAATAATTATCTTTACGGTAATGGTTAAGATTTAGGATTGCTCAAACATAACAGAGCCTAAGATTTTAATACTTACTAGAGTCACGATTTTTATGTACTAAAAGATAAGATTATAACATAGTATAATGAGAAGTTAGACTTATGACTGTCTTTTGTATTGGTTTCACATACAAACAGTTGAATAGCATTATAAGAAGTAAGACTTCTGACTATCTTTTATCTTGGTTTCACACACAACCAGTTGAATAAACTACCTGTATTGCAATTTTATGGGGCATGCCGTAGCGTAGTGGTTAAGGCACTGAGCTACAAGCCGGAGGGTCGAGGGTTCAAGTCCCATTGGGGTCAGGATTTTTAAACTGACCCAAACCCTCTGGTGGCACTATGGTCCTGGGGTTGACTCAGCCTCTAACAGAAATGAGTACCCAGACGCTTGTTCTGGGGGTAAAGGCGGCCGTCATGCAGGGCTGACAACCCGGCTGACATAAAGTGCCGATTGTCTAGAAAAAGTGGGAGCCTTAACTTCCTACTACCCCAAGGGCCTCCGGGTCTGTTGTGGGATCACTTTACTTTTTATTGCAATTTTATCCTTTATTAATAAAAACCCTGACTAATAATTACATACAAGCAATAAAAATTTTAAAATTACTTAACCCTTCTCGGGCGACAATTTTTATGGCCAAGGGCGAAAGGTAAATTTTGAAAATTTGCAAATGTTAATAAATGCTACTTAAATTGTGTATTTACTTTTAAAAACAACATATACCTTGTTTTTTTGTTAATATCCATCACTTATGTGCTTCAAAACGTTTTATTATTTTATGTAAAAAAGTAACTGCGAAAATGGCATAAGTCTCACTGGCCTGTTTAACTGAACACTTTTTGACCACTCTGTATTAGTAAATTATTGTATGAGAAGTTCCTTCACAAAATACTCATAATAATAGCAATATGAATAAATAATACCAGTAATAATAATAATAATGTAAATAGTGCACATAGATAAGGAAGCATATTTCATAACTGTTATAGTTCTATTGATGGTTTCTTATTATTCTATAAATTACTAGAAGTCCCGGCCATGCGTTGCTGTGGCTAAGGTATACGTTAAAAATTTTAATTAAGTTGCTGTCTTTCAGCCAGATTACTTAAAACTAATACTTACACATGAAATTAATAATATTGAAAATAATATAAACACTGAACACACAAATTATGAAATAATCAATATTTGTAATTCAATTGAAATTTGCGGTTGCAACAAAAAGCACAGCCATCTGTATCTCTCTTTGTTAAATAATAAACCAATTACCTTACCAAATTACCTTACACCACCATCTGTTAGAATCGTATGGAACCCACATAATTACACTGCCATTTGTTAGAATCGTATGGAACTCACAGATAATTATAACTCTAATAAACAAATAATTTGTAATAAAAGAATAATGCAACTATAAATTTAGTTATAAACTACCCTAAGTCTCAAGTTGGATCAAACTGCACACAGTGTGCAAAATTTTATTAAAATCGGTTCAATAGTTTAGGATTCCATCGCGGACAAACAATGTGACACGAAATTTTTATATATTAAGATGTAAAGAAACATTGAATATGTTTTCATTATTCATTTCATACATCTCAATGGTGAATAAATTATACTTGAAGTGAAAAATTATACGTTCAGACTGGGGTTTGAATCCAGGACTTTTTGCACTCTAGGTGAATGCTCTACCAAGTGAGCTATGTGAGAAACTCCAATCTACAGAAAAATTTGTGTTTAGATTGGAGTTTCTCAGATAGCTCACCTGATAGAACATTTGCCTAAAGTGCGAAAGGTCCTGGGTTCAAACCTCAGTCTGAGTGTATAATTGTCTCTTCAAATATGGAGATTGGAGATTTTGTTTTGTACACAATTAAATTATTGTAATCAATGGTAAAGAGAAATTTTTTGCTTGAACCGGGAATCAAACCCTGAACCTTTAGCTTTTCCATGCTAATGCTCTGACCACTGAACTAATTCAGGCTTTATTCCCATCCAAACATAAATCCTTCCTTTACCTTACTTTAATGGTCCCACATTCAAATACAATGAATCATCATTCACAAATACACAATGAATGGTTTTTACCTGAAAAACACATGCAGGGACTCCACACAGCTATAGCATTATATTTTAAAAGAAAAATATACGCCTAGACTGGGGTTTGAATCCAGGACCTTTGACTTTCTATGTCAATGCTCTTCCATCTGAGCCAACTAGGCCTCTAATCTAAACACGTATTTTTCTCTTATACATAGTTAATTCCCTAACCCCAAATGCTACGAGCCATTGCTACGATTTTTGCAAATATAATTTGTCCATCATTAAGATGTTTAAAAATGAATAATATTAAGCTAATGCATTATTTATTAAATTAATATTGAGAAGCTAAAGCCATTACTATGATAGAAATAAGTAAATTAATGAACACAAATTATTGTAATCAATGGTAAAGAGAAAATGTTTTGGATGTTTTTATTATTAATTTCATACATCTCAATGATGGATAAATCATATTTAAAGAGAAAAATTATACGCTCAGACCGGGACTTGAACCCGGGACCCTTGGTTTTCTAGTCCAAGTGCTCTACCATTTGAGCTACCTGAGCAAGTACCGATTTTTTATTTCACTCACCTCATACTTCATAACTCCTAGCATACCCAGGGTTTCGTCACATTCTTTGTGACATTCTCAGTCTGCAGGATAGAAGGCAGCCGAATGTCAGTTGTGAACGTGACAGAGCATTGAGAATGTCACAAAGGATGTGATGAAACCCTGGGTATGCTAGGAGTTATGAAGTATGAGGTGAGTGAAATAAAAAAATAAACAATATTAAAAAACCTCATAGTGTTATTTCCTATCTACATAACTCAGAAAATTTTTTGCCTGAACCGGGAATCAAATCCCGAACCTTTAGCTTTTCCGTGCTAACGCTCTGACCACTGAGCTAATTCAGGCTTTATTCCCATCCAAGCATAAATCCTTCCTTTACCTTACTTTACTGGTCACACATTCAAATGCAATGTAGTGCTTTTATTGTACTAAACATGAAAGAACTTCTGACAAATTAATTTTTTTCCATTCTGCCTCACCTTTGTCAGCTCACTGGGTTTACAAACAAGAATGCTTTCTCCTTTTTCACCAAAACCAGCTCTTCCAGCTCGTCCAATCATCTGTTTGTAGCGACTGAGATTAATGAAATCTCGCCCTACATATGGCGAACGTAAAATTACTCTTTTCGCTGGAAGATTTACTCCAGCAGCTAATGTGGAAGTACAACAAATACAACACAGTGTTCCAAGTTGAAATCCTTCCTCTATTAAACGTTTCTCATCACTAGTTAAACCTAAGAGCAGATCAACATTAATAAGATTCATGATAAAGTTCCGTTGAGGTATTATTCAAAATTAAAATATAAAATTATCAAATATTTACCTAAAAGGTCCTTCTCCTCAGTCCCGTGCCATAGCTGAGTGGTTCAGGCAGGAAGCCTTGGCGCAGAGCTACGGGACTTGCGCTGGTTCGAGTCTCCATGGGGGAAGAAATTTTCTCATGGTATTTCGGCCAGTATGGGACCGGTGCCCACCCAGCATCGTGATGCATTTGGGTAGCTACAATAAGTAGCAGCTCCAGGTTGAGAAAACCAGCTATAACGGCTGGGGGACTCGACATGCTGACCATATGTCACCCCTACACTGGCTGATTATCATCTACCTCTGTGATTGACACATGTGGATGTGAGGCCAGCAGCCGGCTGGTAGGCTAAGGGCCTTGTAGGCCTGTCGCGCCAGGCGTTTTTTTTTTAGTCCTTCTCCTCAACTTTATTAGTTATTTTCTATAGCGCTTTCGGGACTAATAAATAATAATAATAACTAATATCTAATCCATCCATAGTAATTTTGCCCAAAGGCAGGTCCTTCACTGCAATCATAGCATCTTTCATGCTATGCTTGCAGCTTTACTAGGGAATTGTAGGTGTGGTAGCTTCCCGTTGCTTTCCACACCGGTGAAGGATGATGATAATGATAATGATAAGGATGATAATGATGATGATGAGGGCCATATGATTTCGGGGACCGTTTGGGCCTTAAAGTTTTCCTGACATTTGTCTTACAGGTGAGGAAAAACCCAGATAAAAACCTCACCCAGAAAAACTGCCCCGACCGGGGATTGAACCCGGGCCCGCTGCGTGACAAGGCAGCACGCTACCACCTCGAGACCACAGCAGTGGACAATATCTAATAATAACAAATAAATAAATAACTAATAAGATTGAGGAGACAGACCTTTCAGGTAAATATTTCATCATTTTATATTTTAACTAAGAACAGATATAAAATTCATGTAATCAGTTGAATGTTTTCTTAATTTTGAAATGTAGAAGAATTATATTTGCTTCGTAATCTTAATTTTATTACTAGAAATAGTGAATTCAATATTTTTATACCTGAATGATGATAAGCAATGCCAAATGGTAAAGTTTTCTTTAACACTGAGCAGACTGAACCATTTCCTTCACTTTTCAATGCTTCATATAAAGCTTTCTTTTCTGACAATTTATGTTCCATAACTGTCCTGAAAACAAATAAAAATACATATTTACAGAGTGATTCAGAAATGTGGCTATACATTTGATTGCATTTTGTGACAAAAATATTATTATTAAAGGAAATATGATGTTATCATTGGAAAGGGAATCCTTTAAATTACAACAATAGAACAAAACAAAACTAATCACTGCTCACGTGCAGTTTGGCAGGTTGCTTTTGTGGGCCAGCGTCGGACGCCTCCACAATTCTCTTCATTGTTTCTGCATCTATGCTAATGCGAGGTCTTCCAGGAGGTTTATTTTCTGCATCCTTCCCGTTTCCAACAGTCGTTTTCTCCACTTCCCCACAGTCGACGGCTGCAATGCTACATTAAACTCACGTCTTGCCGCCTCACGATCATTAGCATACGTTATTGCCCATGCAGAAATTGTAATTTACTGTTGCATATTCATCGCCATTTTTGACTAATGACGTAAGTTCTACACTGTTTGTTTTATTCCATTGTTGTAATTTGAATAATTGCCTTTCCAACAGTAATTTCATATTTCCTGTAATGGTAATATTTTCATCACACAACGCGGTCAAACATATAGCCATATTTATGATTCACCCCATACTTTGTATTATAAAGCACAAACAAAGGGATGAAAATTCAACCCTAGACATCAGTATTTACTTTCAGGTAAAATATATTTGCAAAATGGTTGAATCTTTAGAGAATGGAAAACGTCAACACTGTTCTCCACTGATTTGTGATGGTTGAGAAGATTACCCACAACAAAACGAATAAAAAAATGCACTAAACAGATTTTGAACACACAAATTTTCTGAATGATATGAAATAAAATTTTGAAGTACAAATAACAATATAATAATTTAAGATAAAATTAAATGCTTCATACCTCTCCTCATATCCAGTCTTTTAAGTTGAGCTCCCAAGGTTCATTGGTCCACCAACAGACAGAAGTAGTAGTAGTTGTTCTTCTGATCGACATAACATCAGTCAACAAGAAAGTACTGAAGATAAAGCCATCAAGGCTTTGAAACTGCAGTCAACTTAGAAGACTGGATATGAGGTGAGGTATGAAGCATTTAATCTTCTTCTTCTTCTTCTTCTTCTTCTTCACTTCCTGGTTTAGGCAAGAGTTGCCTGTTCCGAAGCATTTAATTTAATCTTAAATTAAACCTCATAGTGATTTCTTCCTACAAAAGTTCAATATAATAATTGTTTATTTAAGTGACATTTATTCACCTCACCTCATACTATTCTTCTTCTTACTGGTTTCAGAACTTTCTTCTTCAGTTCCATCCTCAGTATTTTCATGATCGTTGTTTTGTCGTCTTGGAGAGCCACCTTGTGCTCTCTCTATTGGTAGATTGAAGAACCTCGAAATCAAATAATTTTCCCCACGAATTTCAAAGTTCATTAATTTCTCCTTTTCCTATGAGGTGAGGTTTTAAAATTTCACTTAAATAAATAATATCTCATAGTTCTAATTCCTAAAAAGTAATAATAATTGTTTTTTGCGAACATTTTCTCCTCTTTGATGCGAATAAACCATATATTTAGATACTCCAAACAAAAAATCAAACATTCCTAGAATTTATAATGAGATCACTAAACTTATTTCTCTAAGAGAAAGTGACTCAATATCTTCACATACAGAGAAATACAGATTTCTGGAAAATAACAAATTTAAAAAATAATTCAAAGTTAAAAGTGGGAAACACATTATGAGGTTCTTAATTAAAAAATAATAATTAAAATGAGCACCTCTAAAGATATCTCTCCTGCAGAGGGATTTCTATGCTCATTTGATTATGAGACCTAAGTTCACAGTAGCAGAGTTATCTGTAATGCTTCCCAAGTTGGATAGGTGAAGGTGAAGATATGATTCAAACAAAAACAGATACTCTGATCCTCCAATATAACTCAGCATACAACAGTCAATTAATAAAAGTAAGATTTAGTTTGTTAATCAACAAAATCAGACAATTAGGAGCAGGACTTAACAAAAACTAAACATTTTAAAATTGTTTTTATTATTGGTTTAACATTTCTCACTGAAAGATAAATTATATTTGAAGAGAAAATTTTTTGCCTAGACCGAGACTCGAACCCGGGACCTTTGGCTTGCCGGGCCAAATGCTCTACCAACTGAGCTACCGAGGCAAGTTGCGATCTAGATGCAACTACAACGTATATAAGAGAAAAATTTGCATCTAGATCGCAACTCGCCTCAGTAGCTCAGTTGGTAGAGCATTTGGCCCTGCAAGACAAAGGTTCCCAGGTTCGAGTCTTGGTCTAGGCAAAAATTTTTCTCTTCAAATATTTTTAAATTGCTTTAGGAGCAGGTTTTAACAAAAAGTAAACATTTTTAAATTGCTTTAAAGACTGCAAATTTTGTTTTTCACAATATATGCCATTGAAATAAAATGGGAAAGATTTTCTCTAAAAAAATTAGCCGTTATTCTGCTTTCATGTTGTCTTTTTAGTGTCCATGCTTCACTACCATAAGTCAACACTGGTCTAGCCAAAGTGTTATATAAATGTAATCTGGTGTCTTTTTTGTACAAGGGATGGTTTCATAACTTGATTAATAATTCCTAAACTTTTATTATAACTAGTAATTTTTTTAGGGATATCCTTTTCATCCCAGATAGAGAGATAATATCCAAGATATTTAAATTGATTAGATCTCTCTAAAATTTTATTCTGGAGACAGATTTTACTTTGTATGGGGTCCTTCCCATGAAATGCCATAATTTTAGTTTTGTTAATTGATATTTCCATATTAAATTTGGCACCTATTTTTGTAAATTATAAATTGATCATTGCAAATCATTTTCGGAAAGTGCCAGAAGAGCTAAATCATCTGCAAAAAGAATAGCATCGAGTTTGAGGTTCCTATTGATGGTATATATCCTCGTTGTGTTTTCCTCCATTCGTTTATTAATTTATTCATATATATAATGAAAAGCACCGGTGAAAGTCCACATCCCTGTCTTACTCCAGTGTTGATCTTTTCCCAAGAAGATAATTTGCCATCTTGTTTAACAGAGATTTCATTATCTTTATAGATGTTGAAGATATTACTAATATATTTGTTGTGGAACGTTATCATCAGCTAAAATTTGTAGTAATATATTTCTGTAAATTTAGTATTTAAGATTGAAAATAAGTTTCACTGGCTATAAATGTGGTTTGATTCTCATTAAAATCTTGTTAAAGAAGCCACTAGAGGCATGTGTGGAATAAAAAGTTCATATTTATGAATGAGTTGGAGAAAATGCTTTAACATATCACCTCATAAATTGCATGTCTTCACAATACCGGTTTTAAAAGTATATCTTGAAAACAATGCAACTATATGAGGTGAGATGTTAAAGCATTTTCTCCAACTCATTCATAAATGAAATAGCTCATAGTGTTACCTCCCACTTAGATTTTGATTTTAAAAAATGTATACCTCGACGCATAGGAATTCATATAAATAAAGGGACAGAAATAATATGCATTTGAATCAGAATGTTTGTTACCTTAGCGGATAGAGCATGGTGTACAAAACCAGAGAAATCGGATTCAAATTCTAATTCAGGCGTATATTTTTCTCTTCAAATAAAAAAATGGAATCTTAAGTTTCTTATCCATTGTCAACTTGGTGCCCACTATTAAAAAATTGTATCATCACAAAAATCTCTAATAAAATATAATCATCAAGTTTTTATTGTACGATATTTTCTACGGAACGTCTTCAAATACATTGCTTCATTTTAGTGAGTACAACCATAATGGTAATTTATATCACATAGTAAAACCCATTAAGACTATGGGAAAACTGTATATTTGGAAAAGACATGGTAAAAATGCATAAATACATACCATATTAGTATTAAACCTGATGTTAGGCTATACTTTTCACTACAATTACAAATGATATTGTTATATAGTGCAAAATTGTGACGATGAATAATTGAAAATATTATTCATTTCATACATCTCAATGATGGATAATTTATATTTGAAGAGAAAAACTATACGCTCAGACTGGGGTACGAACCCAGGACTTTCTGCACTCTAGGCGAATGCTCTACCAAGTGAGCTCTCTGAGAAACTCCAATCTAATTAAATGCTCTACCAAGTGAGCTATTTGAGAAACTCCAATCTAGAGCATTCGCCTAGTGTGTGAAAGGTCCTGGGTTCAAACTCCAGTCTGAGCATATAATTTTTCTCTTCAAATATTTATTGAAAATATACTGGTCAAAATATTGATTATTTTAGCTTTTCATTATATTATTTTTGGTCTGGACATCTTACCTCAATATTAATGTTGATTTGTTCTTGGACATGTTTCAAAACAATTCTGTCTTTCCCAGAGTCTGGGAAAGCTGACGATAAAACAGAATTGTTTTGAAACATGTCCAAGAACAAATCAACATTAATATTGAGGTAAGATGTCCAGACCAAAAATAATATAATTAAAATAACCTCAAAATGTAACTTCCTAAAATTAAATATTAGCTTTTCATTTCTATTGAATTTGAGACACAATTTGAGTTTTGTTTTGATAATACTTGCTAGGTTTGGGACTACTGCCTACTTACCGTATTTTGACTGAAAATAGAAAAGTATGGGTCTCAAGGACCTATTATTTATGAGAAATACGTTAAACAAATTAAAAATATTATGATATATTTATGGTAAATAATGAACAGAAAATGGTCCATGATAAAAATAGGATATGAATGCAATAAATGGATAATTTATATATATATATCTGTGTATGGAGAGAACAAAAAGTGTCTATTATATGGAGTAGGATAAAAAACAATCACATCTTACCAAAATTTCACTGTATTCACATGAATTTGCATTTATAAAGTAAACCAAATATTTTAGCTATTTGTATGAAAAAAATGCACTCACCTTGGTAATGAGTTGCAGATCAGTTGAGCAACATTTTCACAATTCTTTTTCGTCGGACAAAATACAAGACATGAATTATGAGGAATTTCTTCTGACACTAATCCTCCAATGTGATCTGGATCCATAGCTAATAAAGCTGCAGAATACTGTAAGTAAATCAAATAAATATTACATAATAAATAAGTTTGGTCTGTCTTCATCTTACCTCATATATGTTGTTTTCTTGTAAGACATATATTGCAAAGCATCTTTGCTTTGAAACATATGTCTTACAAGAAACAATGTATATGAAGTAAGATGAAGACAGACCAAACTTATTTATTAAGTAGAACCTCATAATGTTACTTCCTATTGTATTTTCAAAAATATTACAAAATTCTATCACAACAAATATCACATGATTCTAGCATTTATGAAAGAATGCTTGGATAGATTGAAACAAATAAATGATTGCATAAAAATTTATTATTTTGAAGAAAAAAATTAATGCACAAACATTTATATAATCAAATCATAAAACATAAAAAATGAAAAATTAGGGGTGAAATGATTTGGACATGTAAATATGGTGAATTTAACTAAGGAGTTAGTTAACAAGAGATGGATAGACAGTGAATGCACATCCAATACGTCTTCCTCCGAGGAGTGATTTTGGAAATAAACAAGATGAAAATACTACAAATTATGACTAAGAAGAAGAGAGAGAAGTTACTAGTATTTTACTTAATGATGCTCTTTAACAACTTAGGTCATGGGTTTTCAAGCTGTGTGGCATGTCTCCCTGTGGAGCTGTAGAAGTTTTTCAGTAAATCTTTAAACTTCTCTAGAAATAACAAGACAAAAACAAACAGAAACACACAACCTATTAGATACATCTATACATCCTAGAAGTAATATTTTTTTTTTTAGATTTTGATGTTTATAACACAAATTTTAACATTCACAATGATGAACAATTATTATTTTGAAAAGAAAAATTAATGTCTGAATCAGGATTTTGAACTGGAGATCTCTAACTTTATACGTTAGCGTGCTACTGTCTGCACTATTCAGGCATCTTGATGCAAATGCTAATTCTTCTTATTAATATACTATTCTCTTTTTCGTCTGCCTCGGATGAAAAAGAGAATGGTATATGAATAAAAGAAATTAGTGTTCACATGAGGATGCCTAAATAGTGAGTCAGTAGCATTCTAATATATAAAGTTACAAGTCTCGGGTTCAAATCCCAATTCAGGCATTAATTTTTCTTTTCAAAATAAAGACTTTAGATGTTAAAGCATCTATAAATAAGAGTGAAAGAAATAGTATGTTTAATCACCGTTTCATAATATTAAAATCAATCAGCAAACTTCTATAGACATCACATAACTATACTTACTTACTCACTGGCACTATCGAATCCATAGGTTCATGG
This sequence comes from Diploptera punctata, assembly GCA_030220185.1. NCBI lineage: Eukaryota > Metazoa > Arthropoda > Insecta > Blattodea > Blaberidae > Diploptera > Diploptera punctata. The sequence goes on along the minus strand of JASPKZ010002311.1, from coordinate 1,843,851 downwards.
CCACACGGACATAAGCTCTCCACACATCCCTATCCTGAGCTAATACTTTCCAATCATTCCCTGTATAATCTACTTCCCTCAAATCATAGTTAATGTTATTCTCCCACCTCATTCTTGGTCTACCAACTGGGCGTTTTCCCTCTGGCTTTCCTACAAGAAGCTTCCATGCAAGTCTTTCATTCCCCATACGTGCAACATGTCCTGTCCATCGCAGTCTATGAGACTTAACTGTTCTTATTATATGTGGCTTCCTATAAAGACCATGTAGTTCATTGTTTTGTAGTTTTCTCCATTCACCTGTCTGTTCATCTCTCTTTGGTCCAAAAATGTTCCTAAGTACTTTATTCTCAAATACTTGTAATCTCCTTTCCTCCCTTAAAGTAAGAGCCCATACTTTTTTCGTCTGGCTTATCACCTTCGACCAGTCCGGCATGGGTAACCATATCGGCAGCAATGCTACCGCCGGCATAGCTCTCAGGATCATTTAAGCACGCAAGCCACTCCATCACGACAAGGTAAAGATACCATGGAGGGCATCCCATGACTATACATACTATAATTATAAAATGATTGGATATATCAATGATTCTAGACACAATATGACCTCAGGTGTTAAAGTACGACAAACACCATCACAAATGATGCATGGCTGTCAAATCATCCAGTGAAATAGATCACTATTGCAAGGTCAACTGAGCTAATGTCAATTTCAGCAACTGGAGAAAAAATAGATCACTATTGCAAGGTCAACTGAGCTAATGTCAATTTCAGCCACTGGAGAAAAAATAAAAAAAGGATTTCTAAATAACGATGATAAAATAAACAAAAGATTACATGGTGAAATTAAACCTCATAGTTATTAATTCTATAAAAGTTAAATAAAAGATAACATATTTAATTTTAGGAAGTTATATTTTGAGGTTATTTTAATTATATTATTTTTGGTCTGGACATCTTAACAACATTAATATTGAGGTAAGATGTCCAGACCAAAAATAATATAAAAGATTACATTTTTCTCAGGATGAAATTTTATATATACCACGAGAGATTATAGTAGTAATTAACAGTTTTATACACCAAAGATTTTAAATAACATTACAGAATTTGAAAATTATTAAAACAGTTAAAAAATACAAAAGAGCTGACTATTTGGAAAAAAATCTATATTCAGAAGAACAAAAACAGAGTTATGAATTTTGAAATACCGACAGAGCGTGACCTTGTTTGAAGGTTTTTGGCCAACCACAGGATGGAGCTGACATCGACATCCAGGGTGTGCACAGAACTCTAACCAGTCTGGAAGAGCTGATGATAAAACAGAATTGTTTTGAAACATGTCCAAGAACAAATCAACATTAATATTAAGGTAAGATGATCAGACTGAAAATAATTTAATTAAAATAACCTCAAAATATAACTTCCTAAAATTAAATAATAATTTAAAAATTATATAAATAATATTAACTTACAGAAAATGAAACTCTCTTCTCTAACACTAAAAATTCATCTGGAGATTTTGAAGTCCAGTTAATAGCATAAAGTTTATCTTCACACTTCACATATTCCTTTAGTTCAACAGGACGGAAATTATGAGTAAATATTTCAGCTTTAAGGAAACTTGCTACTTCTTTTATATTACCAATTGTTGCACTCATTCCAATTATTTGAATTTTTTCTGAAATTATTTAAAAACCATGTTCATTAAAAGAAAATATATGGAGAATTAAGTTATACTCAGTCTTTTTTTATTCCATAGAACACTGTATCGCAGACCGCTTAGGTCAATCAATACAGATTAATAGAGGAGTCCAAACTGAGTACCTACACAAAAGGAACCACTGATCAGTAATTTCCACTTCATGATCCAAGGGATACTGAATGTATGAGGGATGTTTCTCTATACTGCTATATTTTTTATACACATAAACAACTCAAAGCAATAATTAAATTAATGTTTTTATTACCTCACCTCATATCCTTTTTCTTCTATACTGCAGTTTCGGAGCTTATCTCCATCGTCAGTAGCCTCTGGTCGACCGGTGTTATGTCGTTTCTTGGTGGACCGATAGAAGTAAGAAGGAAACCGCCAAGAAACGACATAACACCGGTCGACCAGAGGCTACTGACGATGGAGATAAGCTCCGAAACTGCAGTATAGAAGAAAAAGGATATGAGGTGAGGTAATAAAAACATTAATTTAATTATTAAATTAAACCTCATAGTGTTCTTTCCCTGTGAAAGTTAAATAAACTCAAAGCAAATTTGGTTCCTGGTTCAAACACTAATTTTTTCTTCAGAAAAGAATTTGTCCAGGACTAGAATATGTTAAACTAAATATAACATCAAAATATTAAGCTTTACTGCTTAAAAGTAATGTACAATTCTCATTAAAAATACTTGGAATAGAAGTTGTCAAAAAGTGTTGGACATAAGGGAATTGTATAAGTGGAAAGAAAATTTGACATTTGAATTGGATCTTGAAAAGCATAATGGACTTCATGCTGGCATACAGAGTCAGAGATCCAGGGTTCGATTGTCAATTCAAGAGTTAATTTTTCTTTTCAAAAAATAAATTTGTCCAGGACTGAAATATATTAAACTAAACATAAAATCAAAAAAATCAAAGCAATGTTGAAAATGCCAATCACCAGCCTCGATGCACGAAATAAAACATCAAATAATATTTTGATGGACATTCATACATATTATATTTGACAAGAAAAATATATGGTGTTTTTATTATTAGTTTAACACTTCTCAATGAAGGATTAATTATATCTGAAGAGAAAAATTATACGCTCAGACTGGTGTTTGAACCCAGTACCTTTGGCTTTCTAGGCCAATGCTCTACCACTGAGCTATCTGAAAATCCAATCTAAATGCAATATACACTGTTAATTCCCGATCGCCAAAAGCTACGAGCATTTGCTTGATCACGCAAATGGTGGCTTCATGTTTAAGACATTTATAGGTAATTTAAACACTACTTTATACTACTGGCTTTATAAAGTAGTGTTGATATTCCCAATAAATGCCTTCTTAAACAAGAAGCTGCCATTTGCGTGATCGAGCAAATGCTTGTAACGTTTGGCGATCAGGAATTAACAATGTATAAGAGAAAAATGTCCACCGTTGTGGTCTCGAGGTAGCATGCTGCCTTGTCACGCAGCAGGCCCGGGTTCGATCCCCGGTCGGGGCAGTTTTTCTGGGTGAGGTTTTTATCGGGGTTTTCCTCACCTGTAAGACAAATGTCAGGAAAACTTAAGGCCCAAACGGTCCCCAAAATCATATGGCTATCATCATCATCATCATCCTCCTCCTTCACCGGTGTGGAAAGCAACGGGAAGCTACCACACCTACGCAATTCCCTAGTAAAGCTGCAAGCATAGCATGAAAATGCTATGATTGCAGTGAAGGACCTGCCTTCGGGCAGAATTACTATGGATGGAAGAGAAAAATTTGCATTTAGATTGGAGTTCCTCAGGTAGCTCAGTGGTAGAACATTGGCCTGGAAAGACAAAGGTCCAGGGTTCAAATCCCAGTCTGAGCATATAATTTTTCTCTTCAAATAGAAAAATATATTATATTTGAAAAATATATGCTTAGACTGAGGTTTAAACCCAGGACCTTTAGTTTTAAATGCTAATGCTCTACCATCTGAGCTATTCTAAGACTTTTTTTAATATAATAAATTTGAGAATTTTTAACATTATGAGGTTTTATTCATAAGAATCAAATGAATCGTGACTTCTTCTTAACTCATACTTCTATGTTTTTTTAAACACAGCACCGCAGTATCGGCGACCATCGTCACCATCATCAGCTGTTTTCACAACTCTCAATTTTTTCTTTTGCTGGTAATTGTCCAAACTGCCATCTGGTGTTCTTTTGAAGGAACCATTTTCTAAACTGCCATCTGTTGTTAATTTTGAAAATGATTACCGGCAAAAGAAAAAATTGACAGTCGTGAAAACAGCTGATGATGGTGACGATGGTCACCAATACTGCAGTGCTGTGTTAAAAAAAAATAGAAGTATGAGGTAAGAAGAAGTCACGATTCATTTGATTCTTATCCTAAGACTTCCAATCTAAATGCAAATTTTTCTCTTACACATTGCAATTCTTACATGTCTGTTATCTATTGTACAATAAAGCAGGCAGCTATGACACTGGTAACCAATTCTTCCTTGGTTTTTCAAGGGTTTCATAAATCAATGTTTAATGCGTCTCCATTCAAAAATACAGAAAGTTGAAAGATCAGTGATTATGCTGGCCATGGTCCTGGTCATCCCTTTCTGATTCAAGAATTTGAGAACATGTTGTTCAAGTGAGCTCAGGAATGAAAATAGCCAATTTCAACAGTTGCTACAAGTTAAAAGTTGCTATAAGTATTAAAAAACAATAATGCAGCTTGCAAAATTATTTAATTTGAGTTGTATTTTGATTCATCTCATGCAACTCAAATTAATTAAAATAAACCTCATAGTGTTATTTCCTACCTACATAATTTACAAAATGATTCCTCTATTTATTAATTGTTCAAGGTCTTATGGAACTTAAAAGTGGTAATTTCTAATCCATGTTCCATATCTCAAAATACTCAGTATTCAGCTATTAGGAAGGAAAGATATTTGTCTGCTCACGGTATTTCCTGGAAGTACTTGCTACAAAATGAGTAATATAAATATGTAAAACAAGCACCAGTATACAAAGGATGTGCTAACAATTTTAAAAATCTAAACTGGAAAACCAATTTCCATCACTAAAAAATATACATAAAAAAACATTCCCCTACGATTTGATCCAAGAGGTCTAGGATACACAGTCAGGGTAAAATTAGAAGCATAACTAAAATTATCTGGGTTCCCTGTAGAAATACTTCTGGAACCCTTTGCACTAATGAAACCCTACATCCTGGAAAATAAGTGTATGCTATATTAAATTTAAATGGCCAATCCTATTTTTTTTTGTAATTTGTACTCATTCATGATAGGGAAGTACGGAGAGTTTATATCTGCACCATGACCTCTAGGTTCAAGAGTGCCAGTTTTTCATTCAAAATAAAATACATCTTCATTTAACAGAAGGCATTATGAAATCCGAAACTTCCCAATTTATCCTAAAACAAATGTCAGTGAAACTAGTAATTAATTTAATATTAATTATTATATAATAATATTATTTAAAGGTAGTCCGAAACTTCCCAATTTATCCTAAAACAAATGTCAGTGAAACTAGTAATTAATTTAATATTAATTATTATATAATAATATTATTTAAAGGTAGCCATGAGTGAATTTTGAAACTCTGAAACTAATAGATGTACACCGTGATTCAAAATTGACTTTACAACTTTACAAGCTTATAGAAATTTATTTAGAAGACCTACAGAATTGGTTTTAATGTCATATGATAGCACAACTCGTCAAGTTTTCACCGACATAGTTTTTATAGTACCTAGTTCTCTCACCGCGTGCACTAACGTAGTTCATATCAAAATGGCTGCTTTCACAGGTGCCGAGCATGCTCGTTGTGTGTTTTTGTTCGAAGCAACTGAATCTGCAACAATTGTTCAGCGTAGATTTCGTACCCAGTATGGTAAGGATCCTCCTAGCAGACCAACAATTTATTCTTGGCACCAAACATTTGTTAGGACTGGCTGGTTCTGTTAGTCATTCCAAGCATAATGGCCGTCCACATACGGCTGAAGCTGTGGTTGAACAAGTGAGGGATAGCTTTGCTCGGAGCCCTAGGAAATCAACGCAGCGTGTGTCACGTGAGACTGGCATTTCACAACCGACCATTTGGCGCATACTACAGAGACGTTTGCACTTGAAACCATACGGATTTTCGATGGTGCAACACATTACTGATAATGATAAGATGGTTCGACGTGATTTCTGTGCAGAAATGCTTGGTCGGATTGAGGAAGATGAAACGTATTTGAACCACGTAATCTTCAGCGACGAGTCTACATTCCACGTCAGTGGCAAAGTAAATACCCACAACTGCAGGATCTGGGGCTCTGAACCCCCACATCTCCATCTGCAACACGTACGTGACAGCCCGAAAGTGAATGTGTTTTGTGCCCTAAGTAAAACTAAAGTGTACAGCCCCTTCCTTTTCCAAGAAAAAACTATCAACGGTACGATTTATCTGGATATGCTACAACAGTTTCTTATCCCACAGATAGATGCAGACGACCAAGAAGGACACATTCAATTTCAACAGGATGGTGCACCTCCACATTACCTCATCGACATCCGTGATTTTCTGAACATGAGGTTTCCTGGTCGGTGGATTGGTCGTGGGGGACCAACAACATGGCCACCTCGGTCTCCTGATTTAATGCCACTGGACTTTTTCTTATGGGGGTTCCTTAAAGATAAAGTGTACGTTCCACCCCTACCTGCCAATCTTCCTGAGCTCCGAAACCAAATCACCGCCGCAGCTGCGTTACTGAAGCCGGATATGCTGCAACGTGTGTGGGAGGAGATTGATTTCAGGTTGGATGTTTGCTGCATGACCAACGGAAGCCACATTGAACCACGTTGACTGAATAGGTGAAAACTTGATGAGTTGTGCTATGATATGACATTTAAACCAATTCTGTAGGTCTTCTAAATAAATTTCTATAAGCTTGTAAAGTTGTAAAGTCAATTTTGAATCACGGTGTATTTCTTTCAAAGTTTTACCACAGATGTCTACCTGTATGAATAACATTTATGATAAATTTCAAGTGATTTATTATATTACTTTGCAAATTACATTATTTTCTTCTCTTTTTTATTTTAATTAATTATAAAAGTTTCTTGCAGTACAATTTTCAATATTTTTTTCCAATATTTTGTCAGGATATTCAATATACTCATTGTTTCTAAATTTGCATTGGATTTTTCTGTGCTATTAATGCTTCTGAGAAAAAAAACATTTCAAATTGATTTTTCATGTTGGCCGAAATCGAGATAAATATGACAATATAATAAATCATAACTCATGAGCATTTTGAGTATGATTAAATTCCAATGCAATTTTGGCTCTTTGTATTCTTACAGATAAGTGCTGAAAATTTCAGTTGAATAAGGCATGCACTTGAAAAATACACTTTGAGAAAAAAGGCTACAAAGTTTTTCATGCTTCTGACTGCTTTAATAACACACAGTTCAATTTCTGTATTAAAACAAATATTCCTTTTGGATGTTTTTATTATTGATTTAACATTTCTCACTGAAAGATAAATTTTTCTCTTCAAATATAATTTCTTTTGGATATTTGTGCCAAACTGTATGGTAGAGACTTTCTTTACCATTTTGGAGTTTTCCTTTTGCGCCTCTCTCCAATAATACATCTGATGCCAATCTTTAATATATTGGTATAATTTTTGCCACTAGTTCTGGGGGAGTTTAAAAATGGCCACCAGGGCTTTAATAATGACGAAATAGCAATTAGTTATATATTTTCCTGAACAGGAAGCTTAGGAAAATTTTATGAGAGATAAAACACAAAATGTGTGTTTTGGTCAATTTTCCTCAAAATTCTCTCATGGCTATCCTTAATAAATAATAACTGATTTTGAGATTCTTCAGTCTACCAACAGAGGGAGCAAAAGTCAGCTATTCAGGACAACAAAACAACAGTTATGAAAATACTGATGATGGAACCAAAGAAGGTCCCAAAACAAGTCTAAGAAGAAGAAGATTATGTGAGGTAATTAAATTTTACTTAAATAAATGGAAATAATAAATTTAAGATACCCTGCTCTGGATATACATTTTTACACATGGATCTAGTCTACAAAATGATGGTGGCACTGGTGCTGGTACAATATGCCCACTTTTCTTTTTCCTTCGTAAATTAAATACAAATTCAACAAACTTTGATGGCAAAATTCTAGCAATTTTCTTAAGTTTACGAAATCTTTTATATCACATCATTACTATAACATACGATACAACACCCAAAAGCATCAACATTATCGAATGTCATAAAATAATAAAACAGTTATCCCGCTTACATAAAAAAGTTGTACTTCAATGGATTCCAGCCCATTGTGGAATGGCAGGCAATGAAGCAGCTGATTTTCTAGCCAAAAAGTGTAGCAAAATTGTCTCCACCCCCAACTTCTACTTCAGTTTCCATTCACTCTATCAAAAGAATCATATCAAATAAATATATCAAACTTAAAGAAGAATACACCACCAAAACAACTGGAAAGGAGTGGGAAAAATATACAAACTTACAACAATACTATAATTACAAAGAAAATCCATAGTGGCAACATTCAGACTACTAACATGATACGACTATCTAAATAAACATTACCAGATTTGGCATAGCAAATTCACATATATGTTCTTTTTTTTTGCAATTTAAATGAAGATATGGAGCAAAACCATTTCCTCCATTGTCCAGCTTTTGTAGAAGAGATCAGCCTTCCTGTTATATATTGGAGTGCAAGAGAGTGAATGATTTCATTGCCAAGTGCTCACATTAGGTACCAACCAACATTTGTAATTCTAGTAATATTTCAGGATCATTTATGTATTTTGGAGTTGTGTGTAACTAATGATATATTTTTATACATAGCAGATAGATGGCTTTATATCTAATTTAAATATATGAACTAGTTTAGGTGATCACATTAAATGACGTGTATTATAAGTATAAATCAGGATGACTTTACATGTGTTTGTGTGAAGGAAAATCAAAAGATAAAAGGTAAAACTTGATTGCTATAAACAGCCAAATACGAGGGCGGATCGGAAAGTAACGCACAATAATTTTTTTCTGCCTTGGTATTGCAGCTAGAATGTTGAAATTTCACAGAGATATAGTTTGAAGTTTTCACTACAGATGGTATTTTTTTCTCAGGTGCACCTCTTGCGAGAAAAGCTTGAACTATGCAACAAAGATGGCGCGCATGCTACAGTCGTCCACCTGTGAGGGATGGATCGGATCGGAAAGTAATGCACAATAATTTTTTTTTAAAGTTTAATAGTAAAAAAAAAGGAAAAAAATCACAAATGAACTTACATCTTTTACCTACTTTTCGACATAGTCACCAACTTTCTCAACACATTTTTCCCATCGTGTTACCAGTTTCAATATGCCCTGTTCGTAGAAGTCCGTTTGGTTGGAGTGTAGCCATCTGTGCACTGCTGATGCCTGCTTTGTTTCGGGCGTGTAGTGGTATGCCCACGACTCATCACCTGTGACGATTCCTTCCAGAAAGTCATGTCCTTGTGCGGTGTACCGCGTTAAGTGGTCCAAGCTTGCCATCATTCGCTGGCCCTTGTGGTCGTCTGTCAGGTTCTTAGGCACCCAGCGAGCACTAACTTTACGGAAGACATTGCTACGGTCCATACAATCATCCCCATATATGCCACGCATGTCCCTGTGAATTTCACTGGGTTTATGCCCTTTGGCCCACAAAAATCGAACAACACTTCTCTGTTCCTCACAGGTGGACGACTGTAGCATGCGCGCCATCTTTGTTGCATAGTTCAAGCTTTTCTCGCAAGAGGTGCACCTGAGAAAAAAATACCATCTGTAGTGAAAACTTCAAACTATATCTCTGTGAAATTTCAACATTCTAGCTGCAATACCAAGGCAGAAAAAAATTATTGTGCGTTACTTTCCGATCTGCCCTCGTATTACCAATATGAAGGCTGATCCCTATGCTGCAGCCCTGACCTATTTCTAGTTGAACAAAAATATTGATTTCTTGACACACAAGCCTTTGACATGTGTCTTGGCAATATGCCAAGTTGCAAGCCTTTGGATGTTTGTGTTCGATCGTAACAGGTGTTTGAAAGACATAAGGTGCAGTAAGGTAGAATATACCTCATAGTGAAAATTCATAAAATAAGTAAGTAATAAGGTGCAGTGTTAATACAGAATTGAGATGGTTGAGCAAAGAGTTATTAAATACCTTCAGAATAAGGGGATGAATCCTTTTCAAATTCATGAAGTAATGACGGCAACTTTGGTGCAATCTGCTGTCTTAAGGCATAGTCAAAAGATGGTTTCGTGCATTTAAATGTGGAAGATCGTCCTGTGAAGATGAACAAGGTGGTGGCTCTCCAAGAACTGTCACAACTCCAGAAAACATCAACAAAGTGCATGATATAGTATTACAAGATTGACGAATAACAATCAGAGATGTAGTAGAGAAAACAGGCTTCTCAAATCACAGTGTGCACAATATTTTGGAAAAGGAATTGGACATGAAAAAATTGACTGTAGGATGTTTACCTCGAATGTTGATGCTGACTCAGAAACGACAAAGAACAGTACTATGTGAGCATCATTTAACTAATTTTACAGCATATAAATAATTATTTATTGAGAGGTATGCGACTGGATGAGACATGGGTCCACCACTATGACCCTGAAACCAAAATTCAAAGTATGCAGTGGAAACATAAAGGTTCACCAACCCCGAAGAAATTCAAGGTGCTTCCATCAGCAGGCATAGTGCTGCTCTCTGTCTTTTGGGATGCCCAAGATGTTATTATGATAGACTATTTGCAGAGAGGAGCCATAATAACAGGCTTTCATTATGCAGATTTAATTCATAAATTGTGAGATGCTATCAAAGACAAACACCATGGCAAATTAAGTCAAAAGGTCCTTCTTCATCAAGACAATGCCCCAAGTCACAAATCCTTAGTTGCAATAGCTGCGATTTCGACAACAGGTTTCGAATTGCTGGACCATCCACCGATCTGGCCACCAACGATTACAAGCTATTGCCAAAACTCAAGGAGCACCTGCATGGAAAGAAATTTTCATCCGATAATGAGGTAATGCTGTCCATAAACCAGTGGTTTGCAGAGGTTGGACAACATTTCTTCCAGGAAGCTGTAGAAATGTTGGAGCACCACTGGGAGAAGTGTGTCAATCTCCTATGGGTCTATGTAGAAAAATGAGGTAAGAATATTTTTTTCCCCACAATCCTAAGTGGGTCAGGGCTACAACATAGGAATCACCCCTTGTAAGTAATAAAGGGCCATATCTTTCTCATCTAACTCACAATTATTTTAAACAGTACGATATGCCTTCTCTACAGACAGATTTAAGCCATTAACATAATTATATGTTTATTTATGGCATCATCATATAATAAGCATTAACAGATTATACATTAACTTCATAAAATATGTCAGAATCCGTCATACCACGACCCCAAGGAGGACTGCAGATGTAAGCTTTGGGACGAGCCATGCTCCAAGTACCACCTAATGAAGTGCAAAAGCAGAACTCAGCCTCTCACCAAAATTACAAAAGACTGGTGAAAACCCTAAATGTACACATTGTGTTTAATAAAATCTATTATAAATTGGTTTCTAAGAACTGGGTCAATAGATATTTGATATTTTTAATAGATAACTAATGTTATCTTTTCTTAAAGGAATGAATATTTCTTGTTAGCTGTATAGACTGCTAATTGGAATTAGTTATATTCTTTTGACAATACCCTTTTTGTGTTCCTATATTATTTATAACTTGTGTAGAAGGTAGAGTTCTGACAATATCTCTTTATTCTATTATTTGTTATTTGTATAGTCAGGTAGCGTTTTACAGTATTTTATTCTAGACAAATGTAGGTGGAATTTTTTTACCTGTATATATTTCTACTTTTTCACATACGTCTCTTATAGGGATATTAGTAATAGTTTATATTTTCATTATTTATTGATTTATTTAATTTTAATAACAATTTTGATATGACTCTCATAATCCTTGCAATCCTCTGACTTCCACGACAAGACAAAGACAAAGATCTTCTTCTCTTCTTCCGTCCAAGTATTAGGCCAAGGCCTGTTACGATCCTATAGAAAATTTTCCCTCCAGCGTTTCATAGGACGGCCCAGTGATCTTCGTCCTCTTGGTATATAATTATAAACAGCTTTGGGGATCCGATTTGAACTCATTCTTTCAAGATGGTGTTTCCAATTTAGTTGGTACTGTTTAATATATTCCAAAATTGGCGTAGTCTTCAATTCTTTTAAGATATCGGTGTTCCTTTTCCGATCCCATCTGGTGTAACCCGCTGTTCTGCGCATGAATCTCATTTCACAAGCCGTTATTCTGCTTTCATGTTGTTTTCTTAGTGTCCATGCTTCACTACCATAGGTCAACACTGGTCTAGCCAAAGTGTTATATAAACGTAATCTGGTGTTTTTTTTTTCATAAAATTCTTCCACACTATATACAGAATTGGCCCAACTATACTTCGTTAACTGCCTCTCTTAAATATGATGAAAAGCAATTAAACAATTTCGAAGACATAACCTTAAATCTACATTGTATTTTACTGTATCCTCATTTATTTATGTAAAATTTTAACTATAACGAAGGATATTTATGCATCATATCACAAGGTGTGAAACTATTAATAATTCTACTGACAAACAAAAGGAAATCCAGTACAAACATTATAATTGATTTGTACAGCATCATTCATCTTAATCTCAATTTATTTTTCTCATATTGTTTATTTTTTATTTCACTCACCTCATACTTCATAACTTATGAAGTATGAGGTGAGTGAAATAAAAAATAAACAATATTAAAAAACCTCATAGTGTTATTTCCTATCTACATAACTTTATTATTTTTCTCATGTTAATTTCAAGCCTCCTGGGTTTCAAATCAGATTTACTAATAAAGAGTTTGTAATAGTAGGCTCTAGGAATTTCTAATAAGAACTTTAAAACACCTTGCTAAAGAGGGGCAATAATTAAAAGATCTAAAAAAACTGATTTTATTGACAATAGTGATCGTGATTATGTTTCCTTGCCTCTAGTCCTGGCTGGAGTCTATGGATTTTTAGGTTGTAAAAATCAAAGGAACAAGTCCTCTGGGAGTGACTTTGTGTCATAGGTTCCAAGTCTGAAGATTTTCGGGCTGTAAAAGAACCCCAAGCCTGAAAAAGGGCCAAATTTTAACCAACCTTTCAACATCTATAGTTGCCTACTAGATGTCTCATTGAGGTGGTATGCTGACTACATGTCACTTTCTGACATCTGTAGAGAAATAAGCATAACTAAATTAATTTGATCAAAAAACTCCAAACGGACAGCTAGAGCTAGACTCAAAGTGCTATGAAGCCAAAGAGAGAGTGAGAGAGAAAAATTATTTTAAAAATTAATTTTGAGAGTTTTAAGCAATCTTTTAAATTAGTATTAACTGTACTATATTATTATTGGTTAAGACATCACTATAGCTTATAGTCATCCAAATTATAAACCTTAATTAATCAGAGTATGAAAAACCTTACCTTTAACATAAAGTAATTTACTAAGTAACATTTCCAACGTAGCACCTCTTCCATTTGAATCACCAAGAAGGTGAATTTCATCTACAACAATTAAACCAATTTCTTCCAATCTTTGAAGTTCAATTAAACTATTTACAATACCAAGGGCTTTCTCAATTGTTGCAATATAAACTGTTTGTTTTTTGCGTCGCTTCCGAGGAGGATATTGTCCTTTTCCAGCAGCATACTCTTCAATGAAAAAATCAAATTCCAGTCCAAATGGAGCAAGAGACCTTACCTAAACAAATTATACATTTAAATTAACAAATTTCTACTAGAAGCTAACAGTAATAGATACAACTGACAATCTAAGGAAAATTTAGCACTGAATAATAAGAGGTACACTAGCTATCACTTATTAAACAATAGTGATTCAATATATTGTTTACAGTACTATCATACATTAGATTTAATTTTTACTTTGTTTACAAGATCTTGTCTTGTAAGTCCATGTTTCCCTTAACAGAGATTTAGGCGCTCTCCCCTACAGGGAAGAATTTGAACCATACTAATTTAGTTACACTTGTTTTCGTATAGATATCATTTTGAGTGGTCCGTGGTCAGCGTTCCGCCTCATACTGACATCTACTAGGACGAGAAAATTCGGTAAATCTTGCTTAGAGGCCTTTTCACTCAGGCTTAAGGATTTTTTACGAGCCTGAAAATCTTCTGACTCGGGACCCACGGCCTAAAGTCCCTCCCGGAGGACTTGCTCCTTGGATTTTTCCATCCTAAAAAATCCATCGACCCTCGGGACCAGAGGCAAGGAGCATAACCACAAGTCCACCGCGGCCGATTGTTTACAAGATACAAGAAGATACATGAAGAGTTACTAAGGAACTAAAATCCTGCAGACTTTCTTAAAACACAAATGGATGATCTTATACATCAATCGGTTAAGTGCCACTTTTAAAAAATTGAGATTTTGCTGCCATCTGTTGCACTGCCTCATGAAGAAAGTGTACGCATATTTTAGCACCAAATCTTTAAATGTAACCTTATTATTAAAGAAAAATGTAAATGTCATCAGTCCTACAAGAGATTCTGTGTTTTGCAACAAATGGCTATGAAACTAGATCTTCATAAATGCTAATATCAATTTTGCATCATGCAGCTAAGCACAAATGTTTCCACTTTTAGATTGTTGATGCATAACTGAGTATATCATCAAATATGTGATCATCAAGTAAGAAATAATTAAATAGCTCTTGCTGGGGTTTAAAATGTAAAAATATTTTTTTCTCAAAACTTATATAATGGTGCACAGCCAATTGATATATAACACTGTCCAATTATTAAATGTTCTATAAAAACAGATTACAGAAATATGAAGTTGGTCAACCCAGATTTGACATAAAGTAAAAGTTAGGAAATTTTTCCTCACTTATTCTTCTCAAGACTATCTCTAGGGTTTACTTAACATCCAATTAAAATAGTACCAGGAATTTTCATGGGAATAAAGTCAGCCAGAGCTTAGGGTAAGCAAATCTACCTCCTTGTGAGATTGGTTATAAATTGTGAATCCTTGTGTTCACAACCCCCAAAGGCCCTGTTGGCTTGCTTTTTTTGTTGCTATTTTAGGAAAATGATGCACTATGCACATTAGAACAAACCAGAGGTTATGAAATATACAGCCAGGCAATATTGGAGTTTTTCACTCACTATAATTATTTTTACTTTTGTATGTAGTCTTTTCTGTCTGCTAAAATATTCCTTTCCTAAACATTAAAACATACCCAGAATAATATAAATTGTAGGAGTAAAAATTATTGTAATAATCCGCGTGGATAAATGTTTTGTAACCATAAAGAGCCCGTATAATTTGATGTACTTAATCATGAGTGGCTAAACAAATTAGCCCCTGTGTACTAATTATACATAAAAGAAGAAAGACTTTAAATATTGGCAAAAAAGTTTAACAAGTTTTGTAAAATGTATCATAGCCTGCAATTAATGATACAATAAATTTAACATCAGAGTTCACAAGCATTTTTGCTGCAAGCATTTATAATGCCCATAAGGAAATAGATTTTAACTGACAAGTTATCCAGTCCTGGTAAGAAGAGACCCCAAGATCAGAACATATTACATATCAAATGCAATGACTAACTGAGAATCTTCTTCTTCGTCAGGCTTTACGACTTCCAATGGAATGTCTTGGCCTTCTCAACTAGTTTACACCATTTCTTCCTATCTTGTGCAGTAGAATTCAAATAAAAAATCCCCATCTCTCTTAAATCTTCAATTACGTCATCTTCCCATCGATCTTTGGGTCTTCCTCTTGGTCTCGTTCCCTGTGGCCTCCAATTTAAAATATCATTCGGCAATCTTCCTTTTGGCAATCTTAGTGTATGTCCAAACCATTGTAATATTTTGGATTTGATGAAACTAACTATATTTTCTTTATTATTCTTGAGGTATAATTCGTTATTCCTTCTTAACCTCCAAGTTCCATTTTCCTTTACTGGACCTAGCACTCTTCTAAATATTTTCCTCTCAAACGTTAATAGTCTTAATTTATCTGATTCTTTTAGTACCCAGGTTTCAGCTCCATAACATATGATTGGTCTTATTATTGCTGTATATAATTTGAATTTAACATTTTTTGATATTAATTTGCTTTTGAATATATCAAAGTTAGCAAATTATGCTTTATTCCCTTGCGATATTCTTGTTTTGATTTCTTCTTCAACAGTATTATTATCGTTTAGTATTGTGCCTAGGTACTTAAAGAAAATTAATTTGATCAATACAGTCACTATTTATAGTTAGTTCATTCAAATTTGTTTTATTTCTCATACATCTTAAATATTTTGTTTTATTTAGACTGATTACAAGCCCATATTTTATACTTTCATTTTTCAATTTGTCAAAGGTTTCCAGTAGGGAATTTTTTGTTCTTGCTGTTATTACATCAACAGCATATGCAAGACATTGTTTTAGGGTCGTATGTTAGAACATTACTCTCTACTCAAATTACTTCCAATCACTAGTGAGCTGATTCACCGTGAGCAATTGCTGAGAACGAATTAACGGCCGACTTATCGGTCATGCACGAGCGTCGACGTTTTCGTAATATTGGCAACGAATTACCCAGAATTCTCAGCGATAAAACCACTTCCGTTATTTTCGTCTGCTATAGAGGAATGCATTTATGCTTGCATCCCGCAAATAATACCGTATACAAACACGTCTGCGACACGCAATATTACGCCGATTCTCCTGTTCTTCCAGTTGAATTCTTTGGTAGACTCTATCAAATTCCTCTTCTCCGTGTATACCGAAAACATGATCGAAGTCTTCAAGGTCCGACATCTTGGATAAATGTTGGATAAAGCAGCAAAGTACATCGATTACCATCGGTTCCCGTTCGGTTCCCTTCGGGATTTTAATTTGAGTTGCTCATGTAAGGTACCTCCGCAGGTAGCTTACAAATTTAACCAATTATTATCGCATGAACAGATTTCTGAGTAAGCAAAATCGTATTAGCATACAACTTGCTCAGCAGAGAAGGCATTTTACTGTCTAATGCGTCCAAACATGCGACCCAGTCTTGTTGAAATATTTCCTCTTAAATCAAGTTGTTTTAAGACCATATCCATTTATACAGAATAATGTCGTAGATAAAGGATCTCCCTGTTTGACCCCAACTAACTGAGAATAGTACACATTTTTTTTTTTAATTAACCTCCTGTGCTGTAGAAAATACAGAGTTCCCACAAACAATCTTTCAGGTTTCGAACACATGTAACTTGCGTTTAAATAAACTTACTAACATGAAACTAGCACTAATGTAAAGAAAAACTCAAAAAGTTTTGGTTATGGCAACACAATTGGCAGTATCACAGTTGGCAACAATGACATAATTACATACAACATTGTGTATTGTTGAAAGTGAGAAAATGGCTGGTATAGAGGATAGGCGAGCGGTCTGTGTTCTCAATTCTCATGTTCATCAATCTGTTTTGGAGAGAAGGATCTCTCTCATTTTCAACCGACATTATGACTATTGGATTTTCGTTGGAATATCCATCAATAACGTTGCCACCTGATATTGATTTGATGAACTTTGAGATAAGGTCACGTTCATCAGGAATCTCGAAATTCATGGATCTAAATTTGTTCTTCTGAATATATATCTTCTCCCAAACTGTCAATTCTAAAAGTTTTTCCAAATGTTTTAAAAGTTGGGCTTTGTTTTCTATGTTGTGATTCTCCAATAAACTATGTGCTGCAATAGCTGATTTTTCAATTTCACCATTTCCCATATTTAACTATGAAGCAAGTTACATATATTCGAAACCCGAAAGAGCATTTGTGGAAACCCTGTATTATTTGCAGTTAATTCCGGATTTAAAACAGACTTGCCATCTCACAGAATTCTAAAAGCCATGCTTCGTTACTATCCTCAAGGCAAAAGATTGCTGGGATGCCCAAAAAAGCGCTGGATGGAAAATTCCTCTTTGAGACCTTAACAGGCCACATGACCTGTATGGGTTATGATGATGATGAAAATAGACTTACCTCTACACACTGTTAAAAGAAATGGGTTTTGAATTTATGAAGTGAAACTACAAATAAGTGATAGTGGACCATGATAATATTATTTTGTGACAGAGATATCACCTATGGCAGATAAGAAAAACTCGACAGCAGGGACAGATAATATATTAACTGGACAAGACCTGGGCGAATGAGGGCCACACAACATTAAAACCATGGAATGAAAGTGCATAAGTACTCAATGTTTTCATTATTCATTTCATACATCTCAATGATGCATAAATCATATTTGAAGAGAAAAATTTTTCACCCAGACTGAAACTCGAACCCAGGACCTTTGGCTTTCCAGGCCAATGCTCTACCGACTGAGCTACTGGGGCGAGTTCCAATCTATATAAGAGAAAAAATTGCTAAAATTCATCGGAGAACATATTCAAAATTAAAATTGGGAAACACATTATGAGGTTCTTAATTAATAAATTAATGAGTCATAATGGCGGTTGAAAATGAATGACAAGATCATTTGAAAACTATAGTTACCGTGTTTGATAAAACATGAAATATGAGGTAAGATGTTAAAATGACTCATTAATTTATTAATTGGAGAACATATTGTTTAAACAACTCACCTCATAGGATTCATGCTTCCATGATATCGCGATTTCAAACATAGTCATGTTCACCTTCAGCCATAACTCCGACTGACGAAATTCTTCGGCCGTCAACTATTCTATTGTCGCCATCTTCAGTGCTGCCATCTATGGTTGAATTTATGAACTTCAAAATCAATGTAAATTGATAAATTCAACCATAGATGGCAGCACTGAAGATGGCGACAATAGAATAGTTGACGGCCGAAGAATTTCGTCAGTCGGAGTTATGGCTGAAGATGAACATGACTATGTTTGAAATCGCGATATCATGGAAGCATGAATCCTATGAGGTGAGTTGTTTAAACAATATGTTCTCCGATGAATTTTAATGATATACCTCATAATGTTTACTTCCCAACATTAATTTAATATAGAAAAAATTGTGTTTAGATTGGAACTCGCCCCAGTAGCTCAGTCAGTAGAGCATTTACCCAGAAAGCCAAAGGTCCCAGGTTTGAATCTCAGTCTGGGCGAAAAAATTTTCTCTTCAAATATGCATAAGTTTCATGTGTCCTAATTTTTCCCTGTGCTTTTTAATGTTTATGGTATGTGGAGAGTGACAACCAATCTTAAATGAAAAGAGTATAGTATGAAAAGTGAATGTTTGCATTCATTGTTACATAAATAAACACTGTATGAGATTATTACAATTCTTACCTTTTCCTGAACAATAGATACATACGGTAGTACAAATATTACATTCTTCTTACAACACAAAATTTCTCGGAGCATTAGGATTTCTGCAACTAAAGTCTTTCCTCCACTTGTTGGTAGTGCATAAACTAAATTTTTCTTTTCCTTCAGAGCACCTAAATTAAGACATTCCTTTTGCCATGCTAGAAAGAAAATTGAATTATTTTAATAAGCTATTAAATATTGTCATCAACACTAAATCATAATATTTAATTTTAATTTTAGGAAGTGATATTTTGAGGTTATTTTAATTAAATTATTTTCAGTCTGTTCACCTTACCTCAATATTAATGTTGATTTGTTCTTGGACATGTTTCAAAACAATTCTGTTTTATCGTCAGCTTGTCCAGACTGGTTAGATTTATGTTGTACACCCTGGATGTCGATGTCAGCTCCATCCTGTGGTTGGCCAAAGAACCTCCAAACAAGGTCATGCTCCATTGGTATTTCAAAATTCATCTCTGTTTTTGTTCTTCTGACAATAAAACAGAATTGTTTTGAAACATGTCCAAGAACAAATCAACATTAATATTGAGGTAAGATGATCAGACTGAAAATAATTTAATTAACTAAATCATAAGTTAAAATGTAATATTATGAGTGAACATGAGTGACAAGTTTACAACCACAAGGTCCCCTATAAAAATATTTAATTATATTCATTTCTGGTGGCATTATATAATAAAATAAAAATTATACATAATTATAATGGAAGATTATGTAGACTTCAAAACAGGCATACAATTCACAATGGGTTAAAGCAAGGAGATATATTATCTCCTCTACTATTAAATTTTGTACTAGAGCATGCAATCAAATCTTCAGAGGATGAAGAAGGCCTACAATTCAATAGTGTTAATAAGCTATTAGTTTATGCTGATGATGTATTATTAGACAATAGTGAAGAGATACGAAGGGCCAAAACGCACACTCTATTGAGTAATGTCAAGAAATTGGCACTGGAAGTAAACATCAATGAAATTAAATATATGGTCACACACTGGAATACACTATATAATGGAAATGGACAGTTATTGACAAATGAGGGAAATTTTAAAAAAGTGGCTAAATTCAAATACCTAGGAACAATAAATACAAATAAGAATGAATGCACAAAGAAATTAAACTTAGGCTCAATTCTGGAAATGCGTGCTATTATTGCATTATAGGGACTGTTGTCGTCTCAACTCCTCTCAAGGAAGTTTACTGAAAATATATAAAACTGATGATGATGGCAGGATGATTTTTGGGGACCATTGGGCCTAAGCTTCCTGACATTTATCTTACAGGTGAGGAAAACCCCAAAAAAACCTCACCCAGGAGCCTGTCCCTACCGGGAATCGAACCTGGGCCCGCTGCGTGACAAAGGAGCATGTCACCTCGAGACCACAGCAGTGGACTAATCTTAAAAAGTTACAAAAAATTTAGAAGAACAGAATAAAATATTTCAATCCTTGTGCTTTGTATTTAAAATTGAAAATTATTCATAGTTAAATATGAGAAATGTATTTAAGTCATAAAGTCAGCTGAAGATAAGAGGGACTCCTCTTGAACACTGCAATTCCCGTGTTTAAAAAACAAAGTATGAGGTAAGATAAGAAATGACTCATTCATTCATTGAATTGAAAATAATAATGAATTCTGGCTTAACAAAAAAGTATTGTTCATTCTCAAGCCAAACTAATGGACTTTGAGATGCCATAGTGCAAAGTTAAACAGGAATAATTAAATAATGAAACTGTAATTAACAGTATTAAAAGTTATGAAGAACAGTATACAATATATTTATTTTAATTTCTTCAGCTTTGTATTTTAGCATGGAAAATTAGTCACTTCTGGCTTAACAAAAATGTATTCCAGATTATTGCATATTAATGGATTCTTACCATCATTTATACATAACCTTTTTTCAGTAAAATCACTGGGGAATTTATGTGCATGTTTATCTACACAATTCAAAATGCAAACTCTGCTTTGCATACCAATACCATGTCACAAATTAATCCACATGAACATTTCTGTATATTTTTACCGTAAATATTATATTTAGGCAAATCAGTATACAGTTAATGAGTACACTATACTTCTCAATTGTTTTATCTTGTCTTAATGTGAAAAGAAAGAGAAACATATGAAATATTTACTCTATATGTTTAAATTTTCAAGACACCATTTGAATTTTAAACAAAAATTATTTAAAACAAGATTCTTCACTCCCTACCCACAAACTAAAACTTTTTAAAAACATCCAATTTTATTGCCTCCATACCAAACTAAGTCAAAGATAGTAGTCCTATTCTTCTTCTTCTTCCTTCCAAGTATTAGGCCAAGGCCTGTTACGATCCTATAGAAAATTTTCTCTCCAGGACGGCCCAGAGATCTTCATCAAATTTGATCCTTCCAGGAAATTCTCGTATAAGACTTGAAAGCATAATAATAGTCCCTTCGATTGGTTGCTGGCTAAAGGAAGGCAAGACCAGTGATGGGGCTGCCTCTGGTCAGGCTTTTCTGGAGAAGAAAAGAAAATAAAGAAAAGAAGAAATGGAAGAAAGGAAAGACTCAGATGTGCTAATAGCGTCAGGGTTGAAAAAAAAAACAAGAGTTAACCAAGAGAGGTTAGATAGTAAAGTTAAAAGAGTCTGGTGTAAGTAAGTGTGGAAGAAAGGAAGAAATACCAGATTGATTAAAGATAAAAGTAAGGAGCAAAACACAAGTAAGTGGAAGCAATGTTTTGCTCAGCTTGGGCACCTTGTGGTCGCCATCCACATATCCCCTAGATGCGGACCCCTGAGGAAGCTTTTTTTACTGTAAATATTATATTTAGGCAAAGCAGTATACAGTTAATGAGTACACTACACTTCTCAATTGTTTTAACTTGTCTTAATGTGAAAAGAAAGAAAAACACATAAAATGAATCTATATGTTTAAATTTTCAAGACACCATTTGAATTTTAAACAAAAATAAAAAAATAGTTTTAAAAAACTAAAAGAACACGCTTTATTAGAAAACTAAAAAATGAAAAATAATTTTAATTTCCAATACGCTTGGGATAAAATTAAAGTGGTCAACAAAAAAATCATCTCCAACACATATAGAATAAAACTAGAGTTATCAACAATAAATATGAAATTATTGTATTGTCATGGATCCTCTACAAGTATACAAAGTTTCAAGTCGATCCGATGATTTTAAGTGGGTGAAAATCGCGTTGAAAGATTCCGTTACATAGATAGATAGATAGATACAGGTCAAGCTAATACAAAGCGTGTAATTATTTAAAACAAGATTCTTCACTCCCTACCCACAAACTAAAACTTTTTAAAAACATCTAATTTTATTGCCTCCATACCAAACAAAGTTAAAGATAGTAGTCCTATAATTATGGGTTTGACCTTCAGCTTGAGAAGGTATAAAGCAGTCAATAATCTCTATGGGGAAAGTAGCATAAAGGACAATGAAAATAGTATTGCGGGCACTAGGTTATTCCCATGCCATGTAACTTCTATTGATAGCTCTTTGACCTGTCCGCATTATAAGCATAGTAGATACTTTTCAATACATCATTCCACTTCATATTGAATGCCAGTGATACAAAACATAATCAGGTCATATAGATTGAGAAATATCTGAATTTTTCAAGGATAAAACATGATAAAAAGTGAACTTCTGAAAAGTTTACAATATGTATACTTACAATAAAGCTCGGTGATTCCCTTTGAATTCTCCAAAAGATGTTTCACTTTAGATGGTAAACCATAAAATGGACCAATGTCAAAATAAGTCCCTTTGTCATCCTTTGGCACAATTTGTTGTAAATTAACACTATTTAAATCGGTAGTTTTGAGTTTATGAGTCACAGGTTTCTGAACATTTGTTATCAATTTTTTTTTAATTTTCTCACCAAAGGGAACAAATGAATTTGAATTTATCAATGTTTCTTTTTCTATCACTGCATCAAGCAATGAATCATTTTCCCAGTCAAGATCAACACTTAATAAGTCATTTTGTAATGCACTATCATTATTTAATGGCGATTTCTCAACAACTTTTATGTCACTATTCTTTTCTTTACAGTGTCCACATCTGCATACAGGACTACTGCAAGAACAATCTGGTGCACACAATGAATCATTTGAATTTACCATAGGATTCCCTTTATTGTTGAACTGCACAATGTCTTGTTTTTCAGTAACTAGAATATGACAGTTTTCTTGGTTTTTTCCACCAAATAAATCTGGAGAACTACACTCCCTAAATGTTTCTGACTTTCTATCATCAAAATCTAATTTATTATGACTATTCCAATAATGTTCAACTGCTATATCTAGATCTATCGCTTCTAAAAAAGAATCATCCTGAGATAACATTCGAACTTGAGTAGAAGGTGGACTATTACATACATCACTACCAAATGATGTATTAGAAATATTTGCGATTTGATGTTTCATATTCTTAACATTTATTTTGTCCAAGTTTTTAAATTTCTGTGACTGTTTATGTTTAAATTTACTACACTGACTTTTAATGGGTGTTACATTTTCTATAAGATTATTAACTGAATATTTTTTTTTATTTTGTGTACAATATCCCTCGTCCATGCTCTTTCTTTTACTTGAACGTGGTGTCGATTGCATTATGGGTTCAAAACATATTTTCTTTTGCATCTTTCTTCTTGATGTATAGGAAGTAGACTTCTTAATTTGGTTTGACAAATTGGATGTTGTGTTAACTTTTCTTACAATTTCATCATCCATTTCTTACTTAGAAACACAATCCTACCATATTACCTGAAATAATAAATTAAAATTATTATTTTTATTATAATCAATGTGATCTCAAACTTTTCAGACTTGAGAACTATGGTCATCATAAATGTTTCACTGTACAACACTTTGTCACCTGCTGTGAGTGATTTGAAATAATGGTTACTGTGACATCCGGCAGTAAAGTGATGTCTACAGCAGCTGCACTTATATATTCACAATATCCTATTGTATTTTAAAATTCAGGGTGAAAATTATTTAAAACGACAAACTCAGGGAGGTTGTAGAGGACTCCAAAACAAATATTTTTCCTTAATGTAATTTTTTCCTATGAGGATTATTTAAACCGGTAGAGGAAGATTTCTCTGGCGGCAAATTAATTAAACCAACAAACACTTTTGCATTTTTTATTACCAAGAGACAACACATTAACACAATGCAATTACTTAAATTACAGTAGAGGTTCAAAAATGCCTCCATTGACATGTAAACTAAGGTTACACTGGCAGATCATGTTCTGTCTAACACGGGCAAAAACTCCAGGAGTATCGTTAATTGCTCCTGCTGCTGCTACGATCCGGGCAACCAGATCCTTTTCTGATGCAACAGCAGTTGTGTAAACAAGATTGCGCATCTCCCCCCACACAAAAAAAATCCAAAGGGGTCATATCTGGGGATCGAGCAGGCCATGGTACAGGACCACCTCTGCCAATACTTTTCTGAAAACCGTTGGTTCAAGAATCGACACACTCGATGACTGAAATGTGCCGGTGCCCCGGCATGTTGGATACCCAATGCGGTTTGTCTTGTAGGGAGCGGGATGTCTTCCAGCGAATTCGGGCAATGCTCTGGCGAGAAAAGAAAATTGTAATAGTGCCTGCAATTTAATGGGCCTAGGTAGGAGATATGCTCCAATTTAAATAGTCCCCAACAACACCGGCCCACACATATCAGTATACTCACTTCAGGTATATCGCTCAATTAGTAAACATACATACCACTACGACACTGGTGGAGCAAAACAATTCCGACACCACTCCAACAGCAAGTTGCAGGAATGACAACGGAAGAGTGTAATACGCCCGCTAACCGGGTTTTAATTAAAGAATCCTAGAAGAAAAACTGCATTAAGGAAAAATATCTGTTTTGGTGTCCCTTACCTCACCTCCCAGAGTTGTGTCGGTTTAAAATATTTTCACCCTGTGTAAAAGTCTGTTGTTTATGGAAGCTATCCAGAGGAAATCAGTCACAGAAGATAATAACATGTTGGAGTATTTTTATTTAACGATATTCGTAGGTTGTTACACTATGATTCAAAACTGGGTCTTAAACGAGTTAATTTTTTTTAGAGGACTCTTATTTACCAGATTTGAGATTCATATATTTACTATAAATCTGTGAGATGGAACCATGGACCCCTATTAGGTGAGGAAACAATTAGTGGGAAAGAATATTGTGCCTCACTACAATCTGCAAGTATGGAAGAATTCCATTACCCCTCAAAACTGGCTGTAAAAGCATTAGTAATTTCATAAAAGTAATATTATATTCTAGCCTACCTTGCATTCATATCATCAACTTCATGGTAGGCCCTTGGCCTGTTCCGCGCTCAAGAATTCACACACCTTCCCATCGTCTTCTAGGATGGTCCCACAGCTCCTCTATATCCTGTAGGTTGCGTACATCACCAGTGCCTTGTTTTGATTGCTCTACGAAGGAGTCCATTTCTTATTAAATTATGTTCATGCCATTTTCTTTATAGCTTTGTATTTTTTCATTTAGATTAAAATTTGAGTTCTTGCCTAAGGTAATTGTTTCACTAGGAATGTGGTCTCTTAAGAGTATATCCTGCAACGTATCTGATCTAGCCTACTTATATGCAGTAATCCAAATAAGGAATAAATAAAGTATGAGATTCCCGAAACTATGCAAGCATAATAAGGAATGAATAAGTCACAAGTGTAAAGTACAAGATTCCCGAAACTGTGCATGCATAATCTCTACAACCAAAGGTTCAACAGAGTGCATAATTGAATTCTTGATGTAATCTATATATTCTCCTTGTAACATGAAAAACTGAAGGAAAATGTGTAAAATATATGCAGAGTATAAAATTAAGATTTTTTAATTAATTTTATTATAGTGGGTCATTCCATGTCAAGTGTCCTAAGGGTCCCCATTCGACCACCTCAAATTTTGTTCAAAATGTGCACATGCATTTGTTAGGTTACTGTGCAAAATTTTGGCTTGATTGATGCAGTGGCTCCAAAGCTAGGGCCACCTTAGTGGATCTTATGCCATGTCATGAAGCATGCAGCGCAATGAATTTGGTCAAATTTGATACAACCTTGTGCTTCAACTATAGTGTCTATTACCTTGAATTATTTTATACTAGTACTACTTTTGGTGCTGAATGCAACAATATCATTCAAATTGCTTGGAAATTATTACCCTTTATGATATTTGGTCTGAAAGTGCCTTGCAAAGTTTGACACAGAAGATTTATGCCATATTTTAACCATCCTTTACTACAAGGCAAAAGCAGCTGAGACCTTGATTTTCAGGCTGTCAACTAACAATCTGGTCCACGTTAAACTGCACCAGTATTACGTTCTATATGAGTTAACACTTTGATTCCGGCAGTGGTACTAGTACCACGGCATTTAAATGACACTAAAGCTGGAGAAAATTTAATCCATCAGCATGCCTGTGCCCGCAGATTTACAGGGGGATTTAATTTTCTCCGGCTTCAGTGTCATTTAAATGCTGTGGTACTAGTACCACTGCAGATTTTAATGACCCCCACTTCTGAGCAAAAATTTAAAATTGCAAATTTTTAGCATTTTTCAGGGCCAGTTTTCTATATGTCTATCATCTCTGATCTTATTTTTACTGACACCACTGGAAAGAGCACATCTTTTTCTACAAGAGACATGAAAAAGTAAAATGGTAATTTTCCATATAAGGTTTTTAAAATAGCCTTAAATTACCCTAGCTCTTCTGCATACTGGTGTGTTACATCACAGCTTTTGCTTCATATTTGAAGAGAAAAATTATACACTCAGACTGGGACTCGAACCCAGAACCTTTGGCTTTCTAGGCCAATGATCTACTGACTGAGCCATCTGGATCAGTTCCGATATAAATGCAAGTTTTTCTCTTATATACGTTGTCAATTCCTGTGCATTATATGCTATTAAACTTTGCTTCTATCTTTGCAAATGGCGGCTTCTTTATTAAAAAGACATTTATTTGGGAATTTTACATTACATTATAAAGCCAGTACGGCTTCTTTCGATGTGTTCATTATTCATTTCAAACATATCAATGATGGATAAATCATGTTTGAAGAGAAAAATTATAAGCTCGGACTGGGACTCAAACCCAGGACATTTGGCTTTCTAGGCCAATGCTCTATCAACTAAGCATCTGGGTGAGTTCCAAGCTAAATGCAATTTTTTCTCTTATACTGGTATATAAGAGAAGAAATTTGCGTTTATATTAGAATTATCCCAGATGGCTCAGTTGGTAGAGCATTGGCCTAGAAAGCCAAATGTCCTGGGTTTGAGTCCCAGTCTGAGTGTATAATTTTTCTTCATTCTTTCTATATATATGAACTTTAATTATGCCAAATATCACATTCCTCAGTGCATGCAATGTGCTTAAAAAGAGGTGCAAAGTTTTTGCTTCACATATTAATATATAGATAATTAGCAAGTTTTAAAAACAATTGTTAACGAAATGAAATCAGCAAAAAACTACTCTATTAGTGTGGATTCTATGCCATATCTCTCACATGTTGTCCAACTGACCTTAATCGTTAGGTACGTAAACAGGCAGAGAGCCTATTGAGAGAATTTTTGCAATTTTTACCTATAGATGAACATAATACACAATACATAGGGGAGATATAATTTCAAACTTTTTGAAAGCCTTGATATTCCTATAAAAGATTGTCACGGGTAGAGTTACGATAATGCATCATATATGGCTGGATATATTATTTTCTGCTCAAAACTTCCCATAAATAAATTGGCCAAAAAGGGTGATAGAGAGTTTCCCATAGAAAGTCCAGAATTTGTTTGTAAAATTTTCCATTATAGGCCTATGTAAAAAACATTTGTTCAATGCATAATTTGGTTAGAATTATAAATTCCTTTACGTTTTCTTTTCTAATTTGTTTTTGTTTAACCATTTTTACAAAATTTCAATTGTGCTAACCTAACACTATTAATATTACTCTAACCTGTAAAATTAATAAACAGAGAGGGTAAAATATTGACATAAACATGGTTAAATATGGACATAAATATATTTTTATCAACAGAGCAAAATGAGTTTAAAATAATTAAATTTCGTGTCTAAATACATTTAATATATCGTTTTATGAATATTTGTTGTATTAAATGGATAATTGAAACTGTAAAAACTCCTGGCGAGACAGGCCTACAAGGCCCTTAGCCTACCAGCCGGCTGCTGGCCCCTCACATCCACACGTGTCAATCACAGAGGTAGATGATCATCAGCCAGTGTAGGGATGACATGTGGTCAGCATGTCGAGTCCCACAGACGTTATAGCTGGTTTCCTCAACCTGGAGCCGCTACTTATTGTAGCTACCCAAATGCCTCATGATGCTGGGTGGGCACCGGTCCCATACTGGCCGAAATACCATGAGAAAATTTCTTCCCCCATGGAGACTCGAACCAGCGCAAGTCCCATAGCTCTGCGCCAAGGCTTGCTACCTTAACCACTCAGCTATGGCGCAGGACTAGTTGAAACTGTAAACATTTGGCGGATATGCTTTCCTTTAGGTCGGTAGAAAATTTTTCTAAGTTCTATAGAATCGCAGTGCGCATGCGCTAGTGCTCCAATTATCCCAGGTAGATAAATGCAACCTCCAGCAGTTGGTGGTATCTGTATGAGAAGTCAGTATGACCAACATTGACACAATAATCCCAGAACTTGTCTAAAAATGTATAATTTATTTTACGTATCAAATCACTTTTAAAAAGCAAGGAACCTAAAAGCTAACCAAACCTAAATCAATTACTGAAACACAAATCAATTACTGTAACGTAGGTGAAATCCAGGGAACGTGGAATCACATTTAAAAAGCAAGTTCGGGTTGTTGATGGTGGCAACGCTGGAACAACATAGGAAGTGGAGGGAAAATAACAAAGAGTAGGAAGTAAGCAATGTAGCACGACCGTGTTTTATGCAAATATATAAATATGAAAAAAAACTCGTTGCAACATTGGAAGATGTTTAAAATGTGTTAAAAAGTGTTGCAAAATGTTTTGAAAGTGTTTAAGAGTGTTTGGTGCATCAGTGGAATAAGATATAAAATTGAAAAATTTTTCGGACCTGAAGGAAAGCACAGCCCATTTGGCAATTGACTATAGCGGCAATATCTGTTATCACATTGGCAATGATGATGACAGCAGTCACTTGTTCTTCGATCAAATACTCAAAGTAACCATGATGGTGCAGCAGAATACTAGAATAGCATGCACAAACACTTAACGTAACTTCCACCAGACAGCAGAACATCTAAGAAATTGGTATGACTAACCTTTGCAATAAATTCACATACATATTTATAAGAAATGGATGTACACCAACTTCCCAATCCTATCCTAACAAAATTATTGCATGCAAATTATTTAATAAACTATTAACTAATCTGGTGTACACTAACTTATCCCATTGGAACCTAACAAAACGAAGTGAATTTCTTAATTTTTTTTTGGAGTTAATTGCAAATGTTGGTCACTCAAATTTCACAGATATCTCCTGACATCTGGTGGAAGTTACATTAAGCATGCAATTTTGTATAACTTAGAATCATTGAGAGATAAATACCACAATTTGTGTGCCTAGATAAATATTTAATAATTGTAAAATATGTTTTAAGAATTGTTGCAAAATGTGGATAAGGATGAGAAACCGACGAACACAAATTCTTCTAAGTTCTACAGAATCGCAGTGTGCATGCATGAGTTGCTGTAATGGTTAATGTAGCTTCCGGTAGATGGATCTGAAGTCGGCATTACCAACTTTGGGAATAAATTCCCAAATGCTAAAAACAATGGACGTAAACTAACTTCCCATTTCCTAATCTAACAAAACAATTTACATGCATATTATTTATTCCCAAATGCTAAAAAAAAAATTGACGTAAACCAACTTCCCATTTCCTAACCTAACAGAGCAATTTACATGCATATTATTTAATAAACT
Organism: Diploptera punctata; assembly: GCA_030220185.1. Taxonomy (NCBI): domain Eukaryota; kingdom Metazoa; phylum Arthropoda; class Insecta; order Blattodea; family Blaberidae; genus Diploptera; species Diploptera punctata. Next base: position 1,813,670 of record JASPKZ010002311.1, on the reverse strand, counting down.
ATAAACTAATTTTACGTACACTAACACTAAATATGGTTTGGAATTATTTTCAAATGTTGGTAACACCTATTTGAGAGCCACCTACCGGATGTTACATGAAGCATTTCCGCGTATCTAGAACCCGATGCACAATATTCACGTAATTTATAAATATTTAAAAATCATATGAAATGATTATAAAATAGTTCCAAAATGTTTAAAATAGTACGAAACATTATAAATGGTTGAAAAGTGTTTAGTGCATCAGTGGCATAAGTATGTTACATGGAAAATTGTGTGTGTCGGTTTATCAACCAAAATGTTATTAAAAATGATAAAAGTACGTGGTGCAGTAGCGTAATAAAAATGTACGGAAAATCATGGAACATCAATATTCTAAAGTTAAGCCACGGGATTGTATGTGACGAGCCCATCTACATAAATCACTGTTCAAATAAAGTGGCCAATTTTACCTTATGGTGGCCCAGATTATCCAATAAATGCACTTTTATTTATCCCAGCAACTGATTGATAGTTCTACATCTCGACCATTAGACAATAATCCCTGTTAGCTTTCGAAGTGATTTACATTGGTATAAACTTATATATACAATGAAATCAGAAAATATGTAAACAATTGCACTCTTCAGATATCTATTCACGAATTATTATTACCTCGAAAAACGATGCTTTACTTGTACATTCTCTGAACACTTAACACACGCGCCATGAAACAGAAATATGACATCAGTGTCGACAACATAAACTGAAATTTCTCGTTAATTTTATTTCCTATTCAAGTAAGTTCTGTCGAAAATCTATCTTCCATAACCTTCTCAGCAATAAAAAACTGAATTCCTCTTCTAACTCTGTTTCTCTGTACCTTTTAATGCTTAATTATTCATAATAAATCCCTAAGACATATTTTAACTTGTATCTGTTAAGATTTCGAGGTACCTCTCGATGACAAACGATCCAGTTTCACCAATTTACGCGTAGAAAACTTGAATTTTCCTATATAAGGTAAATATTTTTATTGATAGAATAAATATTTGATGTATTGCATGAATATCTAAATGTTAAAATCAGTAGGAGGACATTTATAATTTTCCTCTTATAAGTAACACTTAAAAATCCATCATATCTTAAATCTCATTGCAAAATGGTTACATTGGCTATTCGGCTTTTGTTTTTTTTAAGACTCGTGAGAATATTTTTCATCGACTATTGGCCATTCTGTTCATTGTTTCCTGTTCTGTCATTTATCTTCGTTAATTTTATGTACGTGTGCAATAACTGATAATATTTGCAAGTGCATAAATTTATTTATGCATAAGTAGTGATACAATGTCTTAATGAAACCTAAGAACCTATTTATTGTAAATACAATTTAATTCAAGAAATTCAATTGTGTTAAGTGGTTGCAAGTGATATGGCATCATCGAAATCACTGCTTGACATCGAGATTGATACATCTCAAAAAACTGCAGAATCCCAACTACAGTTTCAAGAGTTTGCAGTATCTGGTATTGGAGGAGGAGCAGCAGCAGAATTAGATGTAAATTCCTCCCACACATTGACATTCAATCATTCTCCGGACACGCCAGGCTCAGATACAGAGGGACCAGAATCTGAATTACTTGGTGGAGACGAAAGAAGATCATCGACATCATTTTGGACATTTGAGTATTATCAACAGTTTTTCGATGTTGATACTAATCGTGTCATAGAGCGCATTGTATGGTCTATGATTCCACGACCAGGTGTTAGTTATTTACAACATCACATTAAGCCTAAACCAGATTTGTATGGTCCATTCTGGATATGTGTAACTCTAGTCTTTACGATTGCCATTAGTGGAAATTTGGCAAATTATTTTCAAACAGCAACTGGAGACTATCATTGGAGATATGATTTCCACATAGTTACTTATGCGGCTACTGCAATTTTCAGTTATGCATGGCTAGTTCCTATAGCCTTGTGGGGAATTTTAAAATGGCGTGGTGGCCAAGAGGGTAGACTGACATTTCTAGAAATATTGTGTGTTTATGGTTATTCACTTTCTATATATGTTCCTGTTTCTATATTATGGGTAATCCAAATTGAATGGCTACAGTGGTTATTGGTTGCAGTTGGAGCTGCTCTTTCAGGATCTGTATTGTTAATGACAGCATGGCCAGCTGTTCAGGGTGATAAGCGATGCATAATTCTTCTAACAATATTGGGACTACACTTGCTTCTAGCAGCTGGTTTCAAGTTGTATTTCTTTCATGTTCCACCAATGATAGATCCTTCTGGTTCTCATTCTGTAACTTCATTAAGGCCAATATCAACTAAACCAACAGAAGTAATACCAACATCAATAGCTTCAGCAGTAATAACAAAAATTTGATTTTTATTATTACTGTAAACTTCTAAATAAATGTTCAATTTGTTTTTGACACCATCAACGTGAAAATTAACTGGCACCATGAGTGGCAAATTAATTAAAATTAAATTGTGTGTTCATTCCGTAAGTTTTGATCAATATATTTGCTTAGAATTTAATTTAGGGGACACTAGCAATGATTAGCAATCCCATTATTAAAAGGATTGAAAAAAAAAAAACAAATTTCATTATAAAAATGTTAATAATTACCTCAGGAGTATATATATCTATATAAGTTATTTTTCTCAAAAAAATCCTCAAAATGCATTAAAACAGAATGAGAAGTTTATGTAAACATAAACCTGAAATTATATTTTCATAGCAAAGTGGCTGTCTGTATCCAGTGATAACCTAGCATCGATCTATGGCTAATACAAAAAAAAAATATCACACACTTGTGCAGTTTTTCTCATATTACAAAAAAAAATAAAGATCGCTGTAGATAACAGATTACTCCCTATTATCGGAAAATCCACCCGGATACCTTCATAACATTAACTAAATATCAGCTAACCAAACCAAATCTCAATCTAACCCGTCAAAATGTACCTAAATGTAAGGAAATCTCTCCTTTTTTTTTCTCCTCACAATTTTTAAGTTGCATTTATTGCATTTAGCAGAAACTTCAGTAAACTTTGGTAGGTTATCGCTGGACCAAATCATTGATAACACCACTAAACATTTTGCTATAGCATAAACATAAGTGATGATAACTATCGATATGTTTAGAAACTAATGGTTTGCATAAAGATATGTGCAGCCTCAGAATTGCTCATCATTGCTAATTGAGCCTTGCATTTATATTTATCACAGATATATTTGAGTTGATTTTTAAATATATATTACTATATTTTATAACTTGCTAACTTTGCCAAAATATGCTTGTATATATAAATATTGTAAGAGTGTAAATAAACTAATTTGAAAGTATTTAAATTTATTTTTAAATAAGAATAATTTACATAACATACAATTTACATTTTAGCTCCTCTTAAAAGAATACAAAATTTTTGTTCAAAAGACATTCCTTTACTGTAAGGTAAATCCCAGAAAATTGAGGTCATAACTTCCCTTAAAAAATCATCAACCTCATACTTTGTCATATTCATAAGAAATTATGTAAAGACTAGTGGACCTGACAGACGTCCTGCCCAAATTATTCTCAGGTCAATTATTCATGAACTTGTCACAAGGTTTTAATGTGGTTTTAATTTTTTTTTTATTTTTAAAAATGTTGGGGTTATATGTTCTAATATGCAGAAAATCTTAAAAATATATTTTAAAAAAAATGTGTATAACCCGATGCAGTCCCAGCTACTAGGTTCAATTGTGAATCTAAACCATCCAGGGACACACTCAAACACACACACAAAATTTCATCAAAATCAGCCCAGTCGTTTAGGAGGAGTTCAGTGACATACATAATTATATAAATAAAGATAACAAATATTTAATTTTAGGAAGTTATATTTTGAGGTTATTTTAATTATATTATTTTTAGTCTGGACATCTTACCTCAATATTAATGTTGATTTGTTCTTGGACATGTTTCAAAACAATTCTGTTTTATCGTCAGCTTTCCCAGACTGGTTTTATTTATGTTGCACAACCTGGATGTTGATGTCAGCTCCATCCTGTGGTTGGCCAAAGAACCTCCAAACAAGGTCACGCTCCATCGGAATATCAAAATTCATAACTCTGTTTTCTGTTCTTCTGAATATAATATTTGGGAAAAAATTTATATTCAGAAGAACAGAAACAGAGTTATGAATTTTGATATTCCGATGGAGCGTGACCTTGTTTGGAGGTTCTTTGGCCAACCACAGGATGGAGCTGACATCAACATCCAGGTTGTGCAACATAAATAAAACCAGTCTGGGAAAACTGACGATAAAACAGAATTGTTTTGAAACATGTCCAAGAACAAATCAACATTAATATTGAGGTAAGATGTCTAGACTAAAAATAATATAAAGATAACAAAGTCATAGTTTGTAACAGTAGAATCATATCAAGATATGAGTATTTTTACAAGATAGGCCTAATATACATCAAGTAAATGTTTAAATTTTCGTTCCGGCGATATTATATCTTTCAGACAGGTGTAAGAGTCTACTTGCTTTGATATTCAGGGAATAATAAAGAACAATCATCTTTCACTTAAGGTAAAGTGTGTATCATTTTACCAGATACTGTGGCATTGAGAGCATTCTCATCAGATTATCAAATTATCTTCAGGGCAATAGAGAACGCTGAAATTCACAGTTCATACAAAATAGCCATAATGTAGAGAAAAATGTTGAATATGATCATTGCAGTTAAACCAACTATAAATAGCAAAAAAAGAAAAAAAATTAAGAAGGAAACTGAAAAGCTTATAGTATTGTAATTTGGATAAACCAAGAGCAGTCACTTTAGCACAATTGCTCCAAGCACGACAGGCCTAGAAGGCCCTTGGCTGACCAGTTGGCTGCTGGCCTCACATCCACATGTGTTAATCACATAGGTAGACGATCATCTAGCCAGTGTGGTCAGCATGTCGGGTCCCCCAACCGTTATAGCTAGTATTCTCAACCTGGAGTCACTACTTATTGTAGCTACCCAAATGCCTCACGATGCTGGGTGGGCACTGATCCCATACTGGCCGAAATTCCATGAGAAAAATTTCTTTCCCCATGGGGACTCGAACCAGCGCAAGTCCCGTAGCTCTGCGCCAAGGCTTCTTGCCTTAACCACTCGGCTACAGCACAGGACGTAGCACAATTAGCATACTATAATCCACAATATATATAGAGCAGAAGTTAACAGTTGCCTAGCTTAACCTCATTGTTTCTAGTCCTTTCATTTACTAACCACATCAGCATATGCTTCACTCACTTATAAAAGAACCTCACTTGCTCAGGTATTGTGATGCAATACTTTATCCTAAATGTAAATTTATAATACTTGTTGGTAGACCAAGAATGAGGTGGGAGAATAACATTAACTATGATTTGAGGGAAGTAGATTATACAGGGAATGATTGGAAAGCATTAGCTCAGGATAGGGATGTATGGAGAGCTTATGTCCGTGCGGCCAAGAACCTACGGGTTTGATAGTGACAGTGAGTAAGTAAGTGGAATAGAATGTTTTTTTTTATCATTATCTTTTATATCATTTAACTAATACATTTTAAAATCATTAGGAAGTAACATTATGAGGTTTAATTTAATAATTGAGTTTGTATTTTTTAACATTCTTACCTCATATGATTGTTTATGTAGACATATGTTTCAGGGCTGTTGCCCCATCGTCAGAATTGCACAAACTTTTCTGCAACGCTGACGATGTCCTGAAACATATGTCCGGATAAGCAATCATATGAGGTAAGAATGTTAAAAATACAAACTCAAGTATTAAACTAACACACATCTTTAATAGTGAGTGGATAACATATTTTTAACAACTCACCTCATATAATTTCAAATTTCTTTGATACCGGCGGTTTCAGACAATATCTTGTCCCTCTTCAGTCATGGCTTCCACTCACTATTAATGATGTAACCTCATAATGTTTACTTCCCAATATTAATTTAATTATAACACACATCTTATTACGGAAAGCAATTCGCATATACTCTTACTATAATCTCTAATATTCTGAATCATGGAAGAAAATTGTGAACTAGCACCTTCAAATTTAATATTTGAAGGAAGCAACACTATGAGGTTTCTTTTAATTATTGAGAGTTGGGGTTTTAGACTCACATCTCATATTTAAAAATAATATATATATATATATATTATTTTTAAATATGAGATGTGAGTCTAAAACCCCAACTCTCAATAATTAGGACCTTCAAAATTTAAGTCACCAGTAGGGAAACACATGCAAGGGAAAGGTTTGGCCAGTGGCGAGAAGATCCAAATGGTGTGTACAAAAGATTATTAAAACAAAATCCTCAAATAGTTGTGCGAGATATAATCTATACAGTATATAGATATCTAACTATATATGTCAAATCAATATAAGGCCACAATCTGATCCCTTTCAATTTTAACAAAATTTTGGAAAGTATGTACTTAATTAAATATGTAAAATATTGAATCTCTGTGTCAAGTACCTTTTTGTATTAGATATTTTTATGTAACACTGCTGTGACTTTGAACGACATTTAAGGTCATAGCATAAGTAGTCTTACATAGAATGAAAGCTCCATTCTTAGGCTTTAAGGCACCAGAAATACAAAGTTCATTCCTTGAACTTAAGTTGAATAACTGTAAAAAAATTTCTTACATCTTGCCTGTCAAATTTTAGTGTTTCTTCTTAAACGACCGATAACTCCAAAAATATTTACACTTTTAATATTTTGCATTTTTACTTTTCTTCCCATTAATATCTCACAAATATTTATTTAAAATCTAACAGAGTCAGATTGAAAATGATACTTCCTTTAAATATTAAATACAGAAGTATGTTGATTTGACATGAAATAAACCTATATATAAAAATGAGTATGTGCCAGCATAAGTCTCCAACGCCTGGAGCAATTTCAACCAAATTTGGTATACATATAAATTATGATATGATAATGTGGCAGTAAGCAGTAAAATACCCCTGGCACCCCTAGAGGGGTAAGAGGGAGTTGAAATAGAAAAATGATTGACAATTACCTAAATAAGTTCCAGCATAATTTTAGATCACATTGAGTAATTTCAACCAAACTCTGCATTGTATGCATATAACTTACAATCTGCATAAAAGGTTCCATGGAAGGTAAGTAAGTAACCCCTAGCACACCGAGGAGGGAGTGAGAAGAGGCAATATCTAAAAAAAAAATCTAGAACAACAAACAGTTTCAAATTCATAGTTTTGGGGTTACTAAGCCCATTAGTAACAATTCTGAAGAAAGTATTCTAAATGAAAAACCTGAAAGAAAACATTGCAACTGCTAGAGGGAAATCATAGGAAAAAATTGATGAGCTATACACAGAAATAAAATATTAAGGCCGCCAGGCAAAATTCAGACTGATGTCAGGACACGACTGCCTGGCTCACCACCTCCACAGAATACACGTTTTCCAATCCGACAGATGTGTCATATGTAAAGACCCGGACATGATCATGGACAAACACCACCTTCTAGTCTGTCCAGCTTTAAATCCAACTGCACAACATTCTAAGGACCTTATTCGCTTGTACTGGGAAGCCAGAGAGAAAATGACTTAAGTGTCAAATCTCGCCATTAGAAAACAACAACAATTCTGGTGACATTTAAATCCAACCTATCACCCTTAAGAGGTCTTAGGGGCTGATAAAAGCTGAAAACAAATGAAAAAGGTTTGAGATTAGTGTCGAATCCATAGTTTTTTGGGATTGCTAAGCTGATTGATGACAAATCAGACAGTATTTAAGCCCAAGTTTGATCCAAGCACCTCTATAAGGGTGAGAGAGTGTGAGAAATAAGATGTATGAAGTAACTAACTGATATCAGTGTCAATCCATAATGTTCGGAGTCATTAGCTGATTGGTGTGATCCCATTTAAGCTCAAGTTTGACTCTTGCACCCTGAGGAGTCGAGAAGGGATGGAAAATAAAATGTCCAAAATGATTGACATTAGTGTCAAAACCATGATTTTCGGAATGGTTTATCTGATTCACGATGTTTAAGCCCCTGTTTGACCAATAACATCCCTAAAAAAAGAGAGTGTGAGAAGGGATAATAAATAATATTTCCTAGTTGACTGAGAATAGTGTCGAATCCATAGTTTTTGGAATACTAAGCTGATCGATGCCAAGAAGATTAGGATAAATAAATACTCGAGCAATGGCAGGCAATCAGCCTAGTTTATATAATAAAGAATGAACGGCATAAGTTTCGAATGGCTGGAATAATTTCAATCAGATTTGGTACACACATAAATTACAATCTGACAATGTTGCTGTAAGGGGGTAAAATACACCTAGTACTTCTAGGATGGGAGGGGGGGGAGTCGAAATGGAAAAATGATTGACATTTGCCTAAACATATTCCATCATAACTCTAGAACAGCTAGAGTAATTTCATCCAAACTCTGTACACATATAACTTAAATCTGAAAAATGTTTCCAGGTGGTTAGAGACCCCTATCACCCTATGATGAGGGTAAGATGGGGCAACAATAAAAATTGAAAATCAATGGTAAAGAGAAAATTTTTTGCCTGAACCAGGAATCGAACCCTGAACCTTTAGCTTTCCATGCTAATGCTCACACCACTGAGCTAATCCAGGCTTTCATTCCCATCCAAGCAGAAATCCTTCCTTTATCTTACTCTACTGGTCCTACATTCAATTGCAATGAATCATCATTCACAAATACACAATGTATGGCTTCTACCTGAAGAAGACATGAAGGGACTCCACACAGCTATAGCATTATTTATTAAATTAATATTGAGAAGCTAAAGCTATTACTATGATAGAAATAAGTAAATTAATAAACACAATTCAATTATTGTAAATCAATAGTAAAGAGAAAAAATTTGAAGAAGTGTCTGAATTCAAATACCTAGAAACAATAATCAGAAATAGGAATGAGATGCACAAAAAAATTAAACTGAAGTTCAATTCTGGAAATGCATGCTCTCTTGTCGTCCCAACTCCTTTCAAAAAACATTAAATGGAAAATATATAAAACTGTTATTCTACCAGTTATATTACATGGATGCAAAACATGAACTCTCACTTTAAGGAAGGATACAAGTATTTGAGGTTAGAGTTCTTAGGAAAATTTTTGGACCAAATAGAGATGAAGACACAGGTAAATGGAGAAGACTACATAACAGTGAACTATATGGTCTTTATAGGAAGCCAGATATAATAAGAACAGTTAAGTCCCATAGACTGTGATAGGAAGGACATGTGGCACGAATGGGGAATGAAAGAGGTGCATGAAAGCTTCTTGTAGGAAAACCAGAGGGAAAACGTCCAGTTGGTAGGTCAAGAATGAGGTGGGAGATTAATATTAATCATCATTTGAGGGAAGTAGATTATACAGGGAATGATTGGAAAACATCTCTCGATAGGGATGTATGAAGAGCTTACGTCCACGCAGCCATGAACCTATGGGTTCAATAGTGCCAGTGAGTTAGAGTTAGTTATTAAATGTACATGAAAAACAGGATATTGAAGTAAGATGACTTACAGATGCAGAAATATTAGTCATGGAGCCATGCATATTAGAGGTTGAAAAGGTGTTAGAAAAATTAAAAAATATATAAAAGCGTCAGGTTCAGATGGATCCCAGCAAAACTCATAAAATGAGGAAGTGGGAGGAAAAAATTGATATACAAGATGCATCTGTTGCTTAGCATGATTTGGGAAGAAGAGGCACTTCCAAATGAATGGAAAGAATCTATTATCATTAACAATCTACATGGTTCAACATCAACAATTAATCAACATATAATAATTGAACTCAAGTTTCTTTACATAAAAACTCGGTTTTTCGAAAAAATGTGTTTTATAAACATATAAAATACTGCTGTTACTCAGAGAATTTAAAATAAAAAAGGTCAATGGATGCCCAAAACAAAGGGGGAAAAAAATTTAATCATCATCATCTTCAAGGTATGGGCCTGTTGGCCCGTTTCGCTCCCCGATGCACTATATGCTGCAGGTGTAGGTCGTGTTTCCAACGACGTTTTGGTCTTCCTACATTTCTTCGGCCTAGAGGCCTATAATGAAGCAGCTGTTTTGATAAACGATTATTTGGCATTCTTTGTATGTTAATTTAATTAATGAAATTATTCTTAATTTCAACCATTGTTCAATCTGTTGCATGGAATGTTACTGCATACTAAAACTTTACAAAGATCAACTGAAAATATATTAACAGAGGACTTTGGTTTGACCTGTGTAAGAAGCATTGCACGCTATAACCAAGTGGTTAAGACAAGATGCCATGCGCTGGTTCAAGTCTCCATGGGGGAAGAAATTTTCTACTCAGTCCCCTCTACTAGCCCTAAAGTTTGTAATGTGAATTTCTGAACACCCTGTATATTCCAAGTAAATCTGCCATATTGGCTCAGGTGGTAGCATGCTTATGTCCTGACTAGCAGGCCTGGATTCGATACCTAGTCAAGTTGAAAATTTTAATTGTTAAATAATTTAATGAATTTGATTGCAAAATGTTCAATTTTGGTAGATTGTGCACCATATTCCTGCATTAAATTACAAACCTCTCCGCAGTACATATGTTGAGAAGGCATGTGGCACTGTTGATAGCCATCTATCCGTCGGATGGGGATGTTAAGCCTGGTAGCCTCCTTGGTGCTTTTTGATAGGAGTTGGCTACTTGCAGCACCAGGTTTCACCTTCTCCCTTCTCTTCATCATGTCCTATACAACGACTTCATACTACACAAACATAAACATTCCCTCATCCCAACACTCCTCTCTGTACACAATACAAGAATGCATCATCTACTAATAGTGGTCTGCCAAAATGGTGCATAAATTGAAAATCGACCACATTAAAGCCATCTATCTGCTAAGTGTCCACCGCTGTGGTCTCGAGGTAGCATGCTGCCTTGTCACGCAACGGTCCCTGGTTCAATCCCTGCTCGAGACAGTTTTTTCTGGGTGAGGTTTTTATCTGGGTTTTTCCTCACCTGTAAGACAAATATCAGGAAAACTTTAAGGCCCAAACAGTTCCCGAAATCATATGGCCGTCATCATCATCCTTATCATCATCATCTCATCATCATCCTTCACCAGTGTGGAAAGCAACGGGAAGCTACCACACCTACAATTCCCTAGTAAAGCTGCAAAGTATAGCATGAAAATGCTATGATGCAGTGAAAGACCTGCCTTCAGGCAGAATTACTATGGAATGGAATCTGCTAAACGTGGAACCCAAAGCACATAAAGTGCAGTTGGTGGCATTAGAACACACACATACACATATCTTCCAAGTTTTGGGCAATGGTAAGATATGTCATCTAGTATCACCATCATCCTCTTAGCGCGTCCTCCTTTCTGATCCCACGTCCATGTTGTGGGAGGTGGTAGCTCAAAGTAGGGAAGAGCTTGTTAGGGTGATGTACATCGAGCTGATGTGCAGACCCAACAAGAGACTGAAACAAGCGAGCTAAAGGGGATCCAGTGAAGCCATGTCAGGCCTAGCAAGTCGGTGCTGGATGACTAAATGCTTAAAAAAATAGGCCTTAGACATCATCTAGTATCATTTGATAATTATGACGATATATTTCATAGATGATTTTATTCTGAGCTTAAGATGCAGATTATTTTTTAATACAAGATACTCTTTTTCCTTTTTTTGTTTGCTACATAAAATTGAGGTTCTTCTGTCAATGCATAAAGTTAGAGCATTCTCAAACTTAATATATGGCCACAGGATAAACGTACATAAATTCTGAAAACATAACTTTATATGAGATCTTATTAAATATTCAAATATTGTCAATAAAGAGGAGATTTGCAATACTTCTGACCAAGAGATATGTACCAAAAGAATTGAGCTACAACTAAATGGAGTTTTACCAATGATAGAGGAAGAAAATGCTGTACTTTTTACATATTACTCTACAAAAAAAATAAAAAATTGGACTTCTGTACTGTTACCTTAATGCCACAGTTGTTTAAACCTGTATATTCTTATGGTGAGTAATAACATAATTATCTTTTCATATTTGCAGTAATTACATTATTTTTTATATTATCACCAAGTATGTTAATTATCACAAGAACATAACTATAAAAATTGTTTGAAACTTTAGTAACAACAAAATAATGTAAGATCATCCTCATGAATTCTAAAATTATTCTCTGCAAGCACTTATAGTGCACCTTGTTTATGATCACTAGGATTTGTTTTTTCTATTTACAATTGGAGGTTTAACAGGGGTTGTTCTCGCTAATTCATCAATCGATATTGTTCTTCACTAAACTACCCAGGAACTTCTAAGAATGCTAAATAACAAAAATACTGAAAATAATAAATTTTTCATAGTTGGTCACAATCACAATTTTCTCTAGTGTATGTCTGTTAGGGGGGGGGCAAAGGGGTAGTATGTGGTCTAGAGGATGCACATCTTGCTGATGGATGTGTAACGCTTAAAAACTCGAGAAATGCCATTTAATCCTACCTAATCCTACACATGCATATACATGTCATGGTCCCTGGATAGCAGTAAGTCATGTGAGAGCAAAGAGCGAGTTCTTGAGCTATATTTGAGATCTTTCAGCTAGGAGAGAAAACCCCAACAGATAATCATCATCCTTCAGGACCGCTGGATGGTTGGGCGTAGGGCTGGCTACCCTACTCTGTAAAAAAACCTTTGCTATGAAACCCAAAGAACCAAATAAAATCAGACAGATCAATTGTTGGCAACTTGGCAAGAAGAAGGTAAACAACTTGATCGGATGGATGAAATTTTTAAGATCTGAGGAAGTTGAGAATCGAAGGATGGTGGCTGGTTGCTAGAGACAGAGATACTTGGAAAAGGGTTCTAAGGGAAGCCAAGGCTCAAATCAGGCTGTAATGCTGCTCTACTGCTGCTGCTGCTGATGATGTATGCCTGTTAGAGAAAATATAACAAATTATAGTTGGCATGCAAAGGGGACTTAATATTTTAAGCTTTTAGATTAGCTACAGAACAAAATTGTCTTGCAAGACACTTTAAAAATAGGCATCTAAAGAATATACTATTTGAAGGGGAATGTCAAAAGAATGCCAGAGCAAAGATTGCCTAAAATTGTTATGGAATCGATCCCAATGGAAAGGAGGAAGAGAGGAAGACCGAAGAAAACTTGGGATAGAAGGGGTACAAGCAGCTATAAATATCAGAGGAGTGGAGGAAGGTCAATGGATGGACAGAGAGGAATGGCGTTTGGTTTCCGGAAGACGGCAGCAGCTGCCATGATACCGCATGATCACGATTAAGGAGAATGGTAATCTCAAAAAGAAAAAAAAAATCACCATAATATCTAAAAATAATTACGATATGGCTTTACTTATAGTGATTGTTTGAATATTAAATTTTGGAAGATGAAATTTTATTTACTATTTGAATTGTATGAAAGATAGTTTGGAAATAGAATTAATTAGATTAATGGTTGTTTCAGCTGCAATAATGAAGAGAGTAAATTTATAATTATTTTTTCCTTTTACTTATTCAACTAAACATAAAAGCACAATTTTCCTCTTTCAGCTAATTTATGCCAAGAAGACTGGGATAAGTAGATTCTTGGGCAACGCTGGGTAATCAGCAAGGGGTATCTAAAAATAATAACGATAAAAATTTATAATAATTTTCCTTTTACTTATTCAACTAAACGCAAAAACACATAATTTATTTAGGCATAGCAGCGCACGCCAGGTATTAGCTAGTCACTTATAAATAAAACACTTTTTAAGAATAAAAATAAATTTTATGAAATTATAAACTACATGCAAATGCCTTATTTTACTTAAGACTTCATAAATGTGTCATATATTTTGATTTTTTATGTTGAAATTCATGATTTTATACAAAAACTGAAACTACGAACTACTTACAAAAGTAAAGATCATTAAAAACAATCTATCATCTGCTACCTTTACTCAACAGTTATCAGCATATTTTTAATATTATATAGCATATTTTAGTATAAAACAGCATAAATGACTGTTTTATCACTCCTCAAAGAAATAAAAACTTTGAACAACTTAAAGAGTTTGATTTTGAAAAGGTTGGGAAACACTTGTTTACATTTTAATACTTAAAACATTGGTCCAATTATTTGTAAGTTTTAATAAAACCTGATATAAATGAAAAAGGAAATTATTCTGAGGAATACATAATAATCAGTCATGGTTGAAAATACTGTTCAAATTAAGCACAATCTCTTTTTTATCATTATTAGTTATATGTCAATATGCTCATAAATTTAATGATCTTTCACTCTCAACACACAAAAATAAATATGACTAGACATTTACAATGTCTTTCTTAGTAGGCCACAAAAAATATTACTTGCTAATAAACAAAAATGCAAAGTGATGTTACCATCTTATTTTTGAAAACATAAATATAATCATATTTCTAAAGAGAATTAAATACAAACTTATTAACTAAAATATATTTTACAAATAATTAACAAACCTATATATTCATAATTATGAACAAATATACATTTCCCCATTCATTATAACATTTCATTCAAATTAAAAGTACAAATTACGCCAGAAATATAAATTAACCAGGATATCTTATGTTATTGTAGTATGGCATCTAAAAAGTTGTTATATATCAAATCACAAACATAAAATTCCTTTCCTGACCCTATAATCATATATTGTATGTTTAAGGATATCTGCATCGAAAATATTCCATATACCTTCTTAAATATTGATTGGTCCCTTGAACATCAGAAAAGCTTATTTATATGTTGCAAAGTGTAGTATATTAAATTCAAAAACATATTTTAACAAAACAAATTGGGAATAAGGAATAATTTAAAATCATGTATAATTAATTAACTAATCATTAACAATACAGCAGATGAATGTGAGTTTAAACTATTGCATATCCATTAATAGTGAGTGGAGAACATATTTTTAACGGCTCACCTCATATAATTTCAAATTTCTTTGATACCGGCGGTTTCAGACAATATCTTGTACTGCCGGTATCAAAGAAATTTGAAATTATATGAGGTGAGTCGCTACAAATATGTTCTCCACTCACTATTAATGATATAACCTCATAATGTTTACTTCCCAATATTAATTTAAATATTAAATTAATATTGAGAAGCTAAAGCTATTACTATGATAGAAATAAGTAAATTAATAAACACAATTAAATTAATGTACATCAATGGTAAAGAGAAAATTTTTGCCTGAACCGGGAATCAAACCCCGAACCTTTAGCTTTCCATGCTAATGCTCAGACCACCGAGCTAATCCAGGCTTCATTCCCATCCAAGCAAGAATCCTTCCTTTACCTTTACTCTACTGGCCCACATTCAATTGCAATGAATCATCATTCACAAATACACAATGAATGGCTTCTACCTGAAGAAGACATGAAGGGACTCCATACAGCTATAGCATTATTTATTAAATTAATATTGAGAAGCTAAAGCTATTACTATGATAGAAATAAGTAAATTAATAAACACAATTCAATTATTGTACATCAATGGTATAAAGGTAAAGGAAGGATTCTTGCTTGGATGGGAATGAAGCCTGGATTAGCTCGGTGGTCTGAGCATTAGCACGGAAAGCTAAAGGTTCGGGGTTCGATTCCCGGTTCAGGCAAAAATTTTTCTCTTTACCATTGATGTATACAATAATTTAATTGTGTTTATTAATTTACTTATTTCTATCATAGTAATAGCTTTAGCTTCTCAATATTAATTTAATAAATAATGCTATAGCTGTGTGGAGTCCCTTCATGTCTTCTTCAGGTAGAAGCCATTCATTGTGTATTTGTGAATGATGATTCATTGCAATTGAATGTGGGGCCAGTAGAGTAAAGGTAAAGGAAGGATTCTTGCTTGGATGGGAATGAAGCCTGGATTAGCTCGGTAGTCTGAGCATTAGCACGGAAAGCTAAAGGTTCGGGGTTCGATTCCCGGTTCAGGCAAAAATTTTTCTCTTTACCATTGATGTACATTAATTTAAATATATTACATATCCATTGTTTAAACTTAAATTAATAACTATAAATTTATTCCATCTTAGTGACTCACACAAATCAATATTATTAATGCAATATAAAAATATTATGATTAATTTCAACGATTTCAGTTTCTAATTCACCAAAGTTCACTCATGCAAGTTTATACTTCTAGTGGTAACAAGTGGGAATACTATCAGTCAATTTGATTAACATAAGAGGTATTTTGCACTATAGGACAACACAACAAGTGAAAATTGAGATTGATGGAAAAATTATAGAACAAGTGTCTGATTTCTCATACTTAGGAAGTGTATTTGCAGAACATAAGAGAGCGAAATAGATTCAAAATAATTAAATATAATAAAATGAATGGGGTGTAATAAGACATTTTGATAAACAGATGAGGACAGACACAAAACTAAGATTACATAACATCACATCAAAAGTTGCTCTAAAATACGGAAGTGAAATTTGGATTTTAAATAAAGAAATTCTCATCAAACGCGCTGCCTACATTCATTGTTAGGGAATTAATAGACTGCATCACCAAAGGAACACTACTGAGAAAAACTTGGAGTGCCAATTAGATGAAGATATAGAAAGATACCAACAAGGATGGAAAAATCTTCTGAGAAGAATGGAAAGAAAAAGATTTCCAAAATTGGTGTTCAAATATACTCCAACTGGACAAAGGTACCAAGGAAGACCAAAACATCGGTAAAGTAGAAATATCAAGACCATCTTCATTAGATTTCCCATCACAGGCCAAATGGATTTGTTCATGATGATGATGATGATAACACATAAAACACAGAATTTTTTTAAGGTTAGTTTTGCTACTTGTCAAAAATTATTTTTGTGTATAGTAATTCTGTTTTATTAATTTTCTTAAAAATGCATGCTTTTATGAATTAAAATTTTAGGTAATTCAGACTTTTATTTTTCATATCCCCTTAAAAATTGGTGATAAGAAAGGACATGGGCAAATAACTGCTTACGAAGGGACATCGTTAGATCAAATCATTTTGCACAGTTCTGATCTTAAATAATAAATTAGCAGCATTCTGCTGTGAAACACCTGATAAGTTTCTTGGGTGAGATGTTATTTTTAAAGTTTTCCTTCATCTGTAAGACGACTCTGGAAACTTTAAGGCCCAAATAGTCCACAAATATCATCTGGCCTTGATAACCACCCATATAACATTTCCTCGATTAGTATACATGTATGAAAAATTGCATGTCTTCATTGAATGATCTTGTTGACTTTGTGGTGGCCATGACATTGATTTGACCGCTTATCCAAAAAGGCCCTCAATGTCCTTGTGTGATCAAAAATTATGCATGTGATCCATAATTCTCTCCTGATTGACAGTGTCAAAATAAGGCCAGGAGACATGCGGCACACTGAAGTGACTATAAAGGAAAATGTTAAATTAAAGAAAAAAAGAGAAAGAGAGTTTGCTTTAGGATTATTAAAAAAATTGCATAATAGCAACATGAAAGCAGAATAACGGCTTGTGAAATGAGATTCATGCGCAGAACAGCGGGTTACACCAGATGGGATCGGAAAAGGAACACCGATATCTTAAAAGAATTGAAGCCTACGCCAATTTTGGAATATATTAAACAGTACCAACTAAATTGGAAACATCATCCAGAAACAATGAGTTCAAATCGGATCCCAAAAAAAAAAAAAAAAAAAAACTCCTGGCACGACAGGCCTACAAGGCCCTTAGCCTACCAGCCGGCTGCTGGCCTCACATCCACATGTGTCAATCACAGAGGTAGATGATAATTAGCCAGTGTAGAGGTGACATGTGGTCAGCATGTCGAGTCCCCCAGCCGTTATAGCTGGTTTCTTCAACCTGGAGCCGCTACTTATTGTAGCTACCCAAATGCATCACGATGCTGGGTGGGCACCGGTCCCATACTGGCCGAAATACCATGAGAAAATTTCTTCCCCCATGGAGACTCAAACCAGCGCAAGTCCCGTAGCTCTGCGCCAAGGCTTCCTACCTTAACCACTCGGCTACGGCGCGGGACATCGGATCCCCAAAGCTGTTTATAATTATATACCAAGAGGATGAAGATCTCTGGGCCGTCCTATGAAACGCTGGAGGGAAAATTTTCTATAGGATCGTAACAGGCCTTGGCCTATTACTTGGAAGGAAGAAGAAGAAGCATAATAGGCATTATAATAATAAAAATACTGGGATCCAAGTTTAGTTCCCTCAAGATAATATTACAATCTGCATGAATTACTATAGTCACAGCTACTATAAAAAGAGGTTATATTATGATCACAAATGCTGTCATAATAATAATAATAATAATAATAATAATAATAGATAAGAATAGAGTGAATCTCTTTAATCCTTTCATGTACATCGCTAATTAGATGATGAGGCATTTGGCTACCTTAAGAGAATCATAGGAGAGGTTAAACTAAGCTATGGTCAGATTATGATAATAAATGCTGAGTCATAAAAGTATCTACAAAAAAAGAGGGCACACTAAACTATATATATATATATATATATACACAGAGTGAGCTTAGTTTGAAGGTAAAGTCATCCCACTACAGGCCTAGGAGACCCTTGAGGTAGTAGGAGATTAAAACTCCCACCTTTTTAGACAAATGAAATAAGATGTCAGATTGTCAGTCCTGCAATGACAAAGTCTTTACCCTAGAACATGTTTCTGATAATCATTTACAGTAGTGGGAGACCCCCAGGGCCATGGGTTCCTCAAGAAAGTTTAGGCCAGTTTTAAAAATCTCGAAGCTATCAATAACCCGCAATCTCAGGATTGTAAATAAATTGTCTAGACCAACTACAATATATTTTACAACTTTTACCCACCTAATCCATTAAATTGATGGTTCATGGTACTGATTTTTTTAATTATTTCACTCGACAAACTATTTTACTATCCATCCATGCATAATAATTCTGCCTGAGGACAGGTCTTTCACTGCAATCATAGCATTTTCATGCTATGCTTTGCAGCTTTACTAGGGAATTGTAGGTGTGGTAGCTTCCCGTTGCTTTTTACACCGGTGAAGGATAAGGATGATGATGATAATGTTAAGGATGATGATGGCCAGATGATTTTCAGGGACCTTTGGGCCCTAAGCTTCCTGATATGTATATATTAAATTTGGGAATTTTTAACATTATGAGGTTCAATTAATAATAATTACATGAATCGTGATTTTTTCTTACCTCATACATCTATGTTTCTTTAAACACAGCACTGCAGTATCGGCGACACTTTGTCATCATCGTCAGCTGTTTTCACGACTGAGAGTCGTGAAAACAGCTGACGATGACGACAAAGTGTCGCCGATACTGCAGTGCTGTGTTTAAAGAAACATAGATGTATGAGGTAAGAAAAAATCACGATTCATGTAATTATTATTCCTGATATGTGTCTTACAGGTGAGAAAAAACCACACTCAGGAGCCTGTCTCAACCGGGAATCGAACCTGGGTCCACTGTGTGACAAGGTAGCACAGCAGTGGACCATTTTACTATAATACCTGAAAATGGTGATAAAATTTTAAAATTTAATGTTATTCCGATTGATTGCCTTATGTGTACAAAGAAATATCTTTTCTCCGCGGGTTAATATGGTAAAATAAATTGTCATATTTTTAAAAATCATGAAAACTGCTGTAATATAATTTAGTCCTAGTGCAACAAGTATGCTCTCAATAAATTTGAATAAACTGGTTTTCTGGTTGTACATATATTGTGTACGCCGTAGCGTAGTGGTTAAGGCACTGCGCTACAAGCTGGAAGGTCGAGGGTTCTAGTCCCGGTGGGGTCAGGATTTTTAAACTGACCCAAACCTTCTGGCGGCACTATGGCCCTGGGGTCGACTCAGCCTCTAACAGAAATGAGTACCAGATGCTTGTTCTGGGGGTAAAGGCGGCCGTCATGCAGGGCTGACAACCCGGCTGACATCAAGTGCCGATTGTCTAGAAAAAGTGGGAGCCTTAACCTCCTACTACCCCAAGGGCCTCCTGAGGCCTGTCGTGGGAATACTTTACTTTACATATATTGTGTTTTACTGTGATATAATTTTTTTATGTAGATATGAAGAATACAAAGTGTACTTTCTTCAGTGTACTATGAATTTTCTGATGTTAAAGAGACTTAAAAAAAATAATAACCTTTAATGGTTCTCGTGTGAAAGAGAATAAGTCATAAAATCACATTTCAAGAAAATAAAACTTTAAAAATACAAAAATAAAAGCATGATTGTATACAGAACCTTTTAGCAAAAGCCAAGTTTCATCATAATCTTTTGCTGTTGTTCCTCCTGATCACATTCATCTTTTAAAAATTTACCCATGGCTATGTTGATAATATAGAAATCATATGTAGAATAAAGGTCTGGAACATAAGAGTAGGTAAATCTACTGTAGCATTTAGAAGGAATCAGAAGGATGGTAAAGAGTAATGAACATATGATTTAGTAAAAGTGTTGTGTCATTAATTTAAAAATTTACAAAAAACACAGTTGATAAATTCAGTCTTAAATCATTTACAAAATGACAAAATATCAAGTAAAGTAATCTTTATATTTTTTTAATTTTAAAGTAAGTGACACTATGAGGTTTATTTTAATTAATAGAGAGAATTTTAACTACAATTATGAGGTGAGTTGTTAAAATTCTAACTCTCTATTAATTAAGTCATTTTTAAGATAAATTAAAATGTTTCATAGAAAAAATTGTGAAATTCAACAAATCAATGGGAATCATTAATAGAGTTTTAAAACCTTCATTAGTGCAAAAATCAACTCATACTCGTCTTTATCAAATAATGGCTCGACCAGTCCTATGTTATGGGAGTGAAGCGTGGACTATAAGGACGAGAGATGAAAGAAGACTAACAACTTGTGAGATGAAATTTATGCGCCGAACAGCTGGCTACACCAAATGGGATCGAAAGAAAAATGTAGAAATCCTTCAAGAACTTAATGTGTCACCAATACTGGACTACATCTCCAGATATCAGCTAAACTGGAAGGAACATGTCTCAAGAATGGCTAGATCCAGGATCCCCAAGGCAATAATGAACTACTGTCCAAATGGGAAACGGTCACTTGGTCGACCTATGAAAAGATGGCACGAAAACTGCTTTCTCAGGCCATAACAGTTCTTCTAGGACTAATACCTGGCAGGATGATGATGAAAATGTTTCATAACTCTTCTCAGTCAACTAGATTGTACTGAAGATGAAGCTGCCGAAGCCTTTGAAACCGCAATCTAATTAGAAGACTGGATATGAGGAGAGGCATGAAGCATTTTAATTTAATCATACATTAAACCTCATAGTGATTTATTCCTAAAAAGAAGTTCAATTTTTAGTTTATTTTTATTTAGTAGAGGTCTCAAAAATAAACAGATTCTCTTCCAAAATGCCATTTTTTCTACTTTAAATGTTTTTTTTTTCATGACTTGCATTCAATGTACTATAGACAGACCTTTATCCATGATTTTATTACCACTATTGAAAATAAGTGGCATAATTTTACTAAACTTACCTTTCCTCCATATAAAACCACCTAAGCATCGTTGAATAATTTCTAGTTAATCAACTTTTTGCAAGCATATAAACATAAAAAAGGAAATCCACTTATTCTCTTTTACCCAACACTATAAAAAATTACGTAATTCCACTTAAATCTAATGATTAGAGCTCAGATTTTTATTAAGTTCAGTTTACTTCCTGCTGTATTAAAGGAAGGAGATGTATCTTAAAAGAATTGAAGACTACGCCAATTTTGGAATATATTAAACAGTACCAACTAAATTGGAAACACCATCTTGAAAGAATGAGTTCAAATCGGATCCCCAAAGTTATTTATAATTATATACCAAGAGGACAAAGATCTCTGGGCCGTCCTATGAAATGCTGGAGGGAAAATTTTCTATAGGATCGTAACAGGCCTTGGGCTAATACTTAAAAGGAAGAAGAAAAAGAAGGAGATGTACTATCTCCTCTGTTATTCAATTTCGTACTAAAGGCATGTAATTAAATCTTTACAGATTAAAGAGGGTGTAACTCAATGGTAAATTAAGGAGTCATTTTTTAACATCTTACCTCATATTTTGTTTCTTCAAACACGGAAACTAGTTTTTGAGAGAAGGATCTCTCTCATTCTCAACCGACATTATGACTATGGATTTTTGTTGGAATCGTTGGAATCTCCATCAATAACGTTGCCATCTGGTGTTGATTTGATGAACTTTGAAATGAGGTCACGTTCATCAGGAATCTCGAAATTCAAGGATCTAAATTTGTTCTTCTGAATATATATCTTCTCCCAAATTGTCAATTCTAAAGGTTTTTCCAAATGTTTTAAAAGTAGTCTGAAACCGCCGGTATCAAAGAAATTTGAAATCATATGAGGTGAGTCGTTAAAAATATATTCTCCACTCACTATTAATGATATAACCTCATAATGTTTACTTCCCAATATTAATTTAAATATTCATTTACATTGTTTATAATTTTTAATAAAATCCATCTAACTCTAACTCATTCTGACTTACCTAGAAAGTGGTAGGTAGTGATTTTCGGGCATATTTTATGTAAGATCATTTTTATTTCCATCTGAATCATTTTCAGTTTGAGCTAGGTCAGAATCAGAGTTATGAGTTAAGGTCATATCTGCATATACTGGTACAGGGAACTCTTCATATAAGATAAAGGTTCCTATGACAAAGAAAATGTTAAAATAAATTTTAAAAAGTAGCTGTCACAAAAAGTTGTGTCTGACGGAAAAATTCTGACTACATATCTGAATTCAGTATGAAAAAATGCACTAGATTCACTAATCAGATTTCTTGTGAAGAAAACCTTGTCGACCAGTGTTATTATTTACTAAAAGCTTTAATGCTCTATTGTTCAGAATAGTGAAATGAACATAAATAGCTTCATAGTTAAATATGGGAAATAACATTATGAGGTTAATTCGTAAATTACTGAGTCATTTTTTTTACATTTACCTCATATTTTATGTTTCTTTAAACACGGGAACTAGAAACATAAAATATGAGGTAAGATGTAAAAAATGACTCATTAATTTATGAACATAAATAGCGTTTATGCAGTAACATAATGAATTTGTTTTTGCCATGGCGTTTATGCAGTGACATAGTGAATTTGGTTTTGTCATAGAATGAAGAAGAAATTTGAAACTGAGTTCATTGTGTGGTTACGGCATATGTCCATTTTACCACATAAAAATGCGGCTGAGATTTTTAAAAGGATGTACAAAGGTGAAAGATAAACAGTATGGTCACATGTTACTTCATCTGCACAGCCTTCTTATGAAATGGAACAAAAAGAAAAAAATTAGCTCTCAAAAAGGTATCGGAGAAAAGAAACTGAGGAAAGAACTTGAGGAAAAAGAGAGACTATAAGAATAAAGGAGCATGGTTATGAAAAGAGTTCTGAGAGATTAAGCATGTTGAATTGTAACATATGAGCAATTATACAAATTCAACAGAATTTGATATGAATTTTACTACATTGATTAATTATACAAAAGACTAAGGAAAAAGGAAGGTACTTACTCACTGGCACTATCGAACCCGTAGGTTCATGGCCACATGGACATAAGCTCTCCATACAACCCTATCCTGAGCTAAATGCTTTCCAATCATTCCCTGTATAATCTACTTCCCTCAAATCATAGTTAATGTTGTTCTCCCACCTCATTCTTGGTCTACCAACTGGGTGTTTTTCCTCTGGCTTTCCTACAAGAAGCTTCCATGCGCGCAACATGTCCTGCCCATCGCAGTCTATGACACAACTGTTCTTATTATATCTGACTTCCTATAAAGACCATGAAGTTCATTGTTATGTAGTCCATTCACCTGTCTGTTCATCTCTCTTTGGTCCAAAAATTTTCCTATTCTTAAATACTTGTAATCTCCTTTCCTCCCTTAAAGTAAGAGTTCATGTTTCGCACCCATATAATATAACTGGTAGAATAATAGTTTTATACATTTTCAGCTTAACGTTTTTTAAAAGGAGTTGGGACATCAAAAGTCTCTGCAATGCATAATAACACGCATTTCCAGAATTGAGCCTATGTTTAATTTCTTTGTGCATCTCATTCCTACTTGTGATTATTGTTCCTAGGTATTTGAATTTAGCCACTTCCTCGAAATTTCCCTCATTTGTCATTAGCTGTTCATTGACATTATATAATGCATTTCTACGTGTGACCATATATTTAGTTTTATTGATATTTACTTCCAGTCCTAATTCCTTAGTGTTACTCAATAGTGTATGCATTTTGTCCTTTAGTATCTCCTTGCTATCGGCCAATAGTACTACATCATCAGCATAAACTAACAACTTATTAATACCATTGAGTTTACCATTGAGTTGCAGGCCTTCCTCATCCTCTAAAGATTTGATGGCATGCTCTAGTACAAAATTAAATAGTAGAGGAGATAGTGCATCTCCTTGCTTCAACCCATTGTGAATTTCAAAAGTATCCAAAAACTGTTTGCCTACACGCACCCTACTCTTTATGCCATTTAGACACATTCGTATAAGTCTAACTAACTTTTTAGGAATTCCAAACTCCAGCAGGTCTTTGTGTGACCATATATTTAGTTTTATTGATATTTACTTCCAGTCCTAATTCCTTAGTGTTACTCAATAGTGTATGCATTTTGTCCTTTAGTATCTCCTTGCTATCGGCCAATAGTACTACATCATCAGCATAAACTAACAACTTATTAATACCATTGAGTTTACCATTGAGTTGCAGGCCTTCCTCATCCTCTAAAGATTTGATGGCATGCTCTAGTACAAAATTAAATAGTAGAGGAGATAGTGCATCTCCTTGCTTCAACCCATTGTGAATTTCAAAAGTATCCAAAAACTGTTTGCCTACACGCACCCTACTCTTTATGCCATTTAGACACATTCGTATAAGTCTAACTAACTTTTTAGGAATTCCAAACTCCAGCAGGTCTTTGTTCGCTACAATATCTAGTATGATGGTAGATGCTGCTGGTCCTAATGTGGTGTTGTCGGGACGACGGATCTTACCTAAGAAGGTATATTTCAACTTATTTTATGACTCTCCACCTCAATGGTTTTAATAATGAATTTTATTAGTATTAATACATCTAAAACTTCAGGATTTCCCCATTTAAGTCGGTCCCGGTGGACTAGTGTTCACAGTACTCGAGTCCAGTTCCAAGGTTTGTAGATTCAAACCTGACTCTGGTTGTTGGATGTATAAAGGAATAAAAATCCTGAGCTTGGTTCCTTCAGAAAAGAATCTCAAGCCTGAAAAAAGAGGCATCTGAGCAAAATTTGTCTGCCTTTTCATGCCCACATTTGAACTGCAACGCTGATGACCTGAGATGTTAAAGAGCAATGTTACAAATTAAATACTAACTACTAACTAACTTCATCATACTACAAGATCCAAGATGCACCTTATATGAACTTCATGAAAAAATTAATTGGGATAATTTCTGCCCAATTTTAAGAACACCTACAAAATATATCAGAATCTGGGAAGCGAGAACCTGATCTCTCAATTATTTTAATTTTAATAGTTCTTCAAATATCTCCCCCGATTGAGGGTCTTTCCACTCTTCAGCGGTTGCCCTTTTACCAGCAGGCTGCTGGCCCTTCACATCCACATATGTCAATCACAGAGGTAGATGATCAACAGCCAGTGTAGGGGTGACATGTGGTTAGCATGTCAAGTTCCCCAGCCGTTATCGCTGGTTCCTCAACCTGGAGCCGCTACTTATTGTAGCTACCCAATTGCCTCACGATGCTGGGTGGGCACCGGTCCCATACTGGCCGAAATACCATGAGAAAATTTCTTCCCCCATGGAGACTCGAACCAGCGCAAGTCCCGTAGCTCTGCGCCAAGGCTTCCTACCTTAACCGCTCGGCTACGGCGCGGGACTCTTCAAATATCTAATTCCTAAATTATGTAGGTAGGAAATAACACTGAGGTTTATTTTAATTTTGTTGAGTTGTTTCTTGACTCACCTCATACTTCTTAACTCCCTTGCGATCTGGATTTCGTCATTGTATTTGTGACATTCTCAATTGTGAACGTGAACAGCATTGAGAATGTCACAAATACAGTGACGAAATCCAGATCGCGAGGGAGTTAAGAAGTATGAGGTGAGTCAAGAAACAACTCGACAAAATCTAATTCCTAGTTATAAGTGTTCTTTTTTTTTTACTGTTTAATTTTCTTTAATATATACCTTGAAATTATGATTAGATAAAAGATACATGCAATAGTTTTCTCGCAATTTTAAGCAAACAGCAGTATTAAATAAATATAGAATTCTTATTTTGATGTTGCATAAAAATCTGGGCTCTATTGATAAAATATTTTACTTCGCTTACTGAAACATCATCCCTCAATAAAAATATTAGAGATTTGAGAATATACAAACTGATTGAGAAAGGATAGTTGTTTTTTCTTAATACATATCAATATAATCACTTTTCATACAACATGATTAAGCTCATACAAACCTTTATACTATCACACACTGCAGTCACACTAAAAATACACCACATTGTGAAATTTTTCTGTACATATTCATATCACAAATTTTTCATCCTCACAAAAATGTTATAGCAGATGTCAGGTGATATTAATTTGTCCGGGTATCTTACAAAATCTCAAGGAATTCTAAATGGCACCACTAAATCTTCTTTATGTTCCACTATAACATGATCAAGACCCATAAGTGCATTATCTGCCATTTTATTAACCTGAAACAAAGAATAACAATCACTCTGTATGAACTGATGATGAAACTAAGAAGTTTTGAAATGTGTCTTACAAGAACAACAAATTTATGAGGTAAGATAAAAACAGGCCAATCTTATTTATTATCAAGAGTAACGATACTGTGATGCATTGTTAGACTAGCTTTTGAATTTTGCAGGTGGCAGCGAGAGAGTGGGATCTTGCCTTGTATAGTAATAAATAATAGTTTTAAAAAACTAAAACAACACACTTTATTAGAAATCCAAACTAAAAAAATGAAAAATAATTTTAATTTCCAACATGCTTGGGATAAAATTAAAATGGTCAACAAAAAATCATCTCCAACACATACAGAATAAAACTAGAGTTATCAACAAAAAGAAAATAATTTTACCATCAAAAGCATGGGGTGCTCTATATCAATTAATAGATTTGATAATGAACAGATATTGGTAAAATAAAGTCTCTAAGAAGAAAATGTAAAAATCATAAAAATTATTTTCTTTTTTGTTGATAACTCTAGTTTTATTCTATATGTATTGGAAATGATTTTTTTGTTGACCACTTTAATTTTATCCCAAGCGTGTTGGAAATTAAAATTATTTTTCATTTTTTTAGTTTGGTTTCCTAATAAAGCACGTTGTTTTAGTTTTTTAAAACTATTATTTATTTTTTATTTTTAGTTTCAATATTTTACAGAATAAGAAAAAAATGTAAATATCTTTAAATTTAATACTATTGTAGTATGAGCTAAAAGTAATACTCTTCTAAAAAAAAACCTCCCAGCCGGATTTGAACCAGCGACCTATGGATTACTGATATTATATACCACTAGAGTTCACCGCTCTACCAACTGAGCTCTTACAACAAAGTTGACAAGTCAGCAACCTATTATACCAGTTTTCATTCTTTTGATTTTCTGATGATTCTGGCCAGGATTTTAGAAACAAAATATCAAATTATTGTACTGTCATGGTCCTTTACAAGTATACAAAGTTTAAAGTCGATCCAATGTTTCTAAGTGGGTGAAAATCGTGTTCAAAGATTCCATTACATAGATACAAAGACACTTTTTTGATTTTCTGACGATTCTGGCCAGAATTTTAGAAACAAATATGAAAATATTGTATTATCATGGGTCGTTTACAAGTATACACAGTTTCAAGTCGATCCAATGTTTCTAAGTGAGTGAAAATCTGTGTTCAAAGATTCCGTTACATAGATACAAAGACACTTTTTTTTGATTTTCTGATGATTCTGGCCAGAATTTTAGAAAATAAATACGAAATTATTGTATTGTCATGGGTCTTTACAAGTATACAAAGTTTCAAGTCGATCCAATGATTTTAAGTGGGTGAAAATCACATTGAAAGATTCCATTACATAGATAGATAGATACAGGTCAAGCTAATATAAAGCATGTAAAAAAGGATTTGTGAACCATTGACTCACGAATTGGAGGGCCCACGTAGAATGTTCCAACATGCATGATCTCTTTTAGAAAATCTGACTGATTTCTGAGATTTCCATTATGAAAAAGTCTTAGCTATATATTGAAAACGTTTTTCTACCCTTGCATGTATAAATAATTGCAAGGGTCAGAGCAAGTTAGTTGCATGCAGACCACAAAAGAGTAGGGCGATATCAAGAATTAAGTAAAGAAACTGTGTTATATGGACCTGTCAGCAAATATAGAAGATTATGAATTAAATTAATGTTTTTATTACCTCACCTCATATCCTTTTTTTCTTCTAGACTGCAGTTTTGGAGCTTATCTCCATCATCAGTAGCCTCTAGTCAACCGTTGTTGTCGTTTCTTGGCAGTTTGATGATGGAGATAAGCTCCAAAACTGCAGTCTAGAAGAAAAGGATATGAGGTGAGGTAATAAAAACATTAATTTCATTCTTAAATTAGACCTCATTGTGTTTATTCCCTGTGAAAGTTAAATATAGAAGATTATTTTGAACTTTTATAGGAAAAATCACTATGAGGTTTAATTTAAGATTTTAATTAAAATTATTTGTACCTCATCTCATATCCAGTTTTCTAATTATACCAGTTTCAAAACCTAGGTGGTTTCATCTTCAGTAATATCTCGTTGACTGATGTTATGTCGTTCAGGAAGAACTACTTCTTACTCCCTCTGTTCAGCAGTGCTCCTGGACGACAGAACATCAGTCATGTACTTACTGAAGATGTAACACTAAGGTCATGAAACTGGTCTAATTAGAAGACAGGATATGAGGTGAGATGGAAAGAATTTTATTTTAAATTTTAAAATAAAGTGTATTTAGAAATTTTCTGATTGAACATCTATTGCAGTTATTCAAGGGAAAATCCATCAGAAGTCATGCCACCGGGGGTGTGACAATATAAACTATCAAATATACAGTTATAGCCACTATTTTGTAAAATATTAAATATAGAGCATAGGAGAAAAATCAGGGAACACATAACAAGAAGTAAGTAAGTAAATAAATTTAAAGGATCCTTCAGCCACCTCATATGTGCTAGCAACAACAGGTGTTAGCTGATAAACTTTCTCCTCACACATTCAAAGCTTGTATAATCTGAGCAATAAAAGCATGCAAATATTTATATTTTATCATATATTGAGTATTAAAAGTCTTATATTCTAATGGGTATTTACATATGTTTTATTTAAGAAACAAAAATTAGTCCCAGCTTGAGAGTTAATTTTTTTTATTAGGAATACACAGTCCAGTGGTTCTCCTGCAACCCAAAGTAATTTTTCACCAGAGGTTTCTGTCTAAAGCATCTTCTTTCCTCAAATCTCCAGCTTCCATACTTCTCCTCACATCTATCCAACATTCTCTAGGTCTGCCTCTTCTACTTCTTCCATTAGCTTTCCAATCAAGGATCTTCTTTGGTATCTTCTTCTATTCTTATGAGGTGTCCATACCATTTCAAACATTTTTCTTCTATTTTTTGTAATTTGCATAATTTCTCTTATTGTACTGTTTCTGACTTTATCCCATCTTGAAATCCTTGCCGATCATCTCCAAAAATCCTTTTCTACTGCTAACAGCTTGTTGTCTATTTACTGTTCAGGTTACACCCCATATAATAAAAGGCTTTGTAACAGAGCTTGAAATATAGTTTTCTTCATTCTGTATATATCTATTCCAATGCACTAAGTTCAACATACCAATGGTTCTTCTTCCATCAGTTGTTCTTCTTTCAATTTCTGTAGTTGAATTCTCACTTTTATCTAAAATAGATCCTAAATATTTAAAATTTTTAATTTTTCTTTCTTAAATAAAACTCTATCCAAGATTGGAAAGTGTTAATTTAAATAAAAACATCAAAATTTACATATGTATTTTAGTCTATCCAAAATAAGACCTGTTCTTGATATAAACATTAATTGAAATTCACCATTCATTGCTGGGAGGAAGGAAAGAAAAGTCCATAACATTTAATTCATAAAAAAATACTATACCAAAGCAAAATCTGGCTGGGAAATTGGTTCTGCTGCTAAATGTTTCTCAGGCGCTGGAATGTCAACAAGTAGGCAAGGTGGACGTCTTGGTGGAATCCACCTTGACATAGATTGTAACTTTTGACTATAAATCCTTACACGTTCCATATATTCATGTTGTTCCAAATTATGTGGATCCAAAGCAGCTACATCAATTACATTTCTGAAAAAATAAAAAAGGAAATCTTCATTCAAATATATTTTTAAAAAATCTTAACAAAATTATATGGTAAGTAGAGAACATTACAAAAGTTAATATCATTTAATCATTTATTATTACAATATGCAAATCAACATAAAAATTTGATAATTTAATTAAAACTTTTATTTTAAAATCTTAGCCTCGTCCACTGATTAAATTTGTGATAATAAGCTTGTGTTTCCATGAAAGTCAAACACATAGTTCTCATCTATTTTTTTTAGTTTCCTACTGAATATCAATATTTTAATTTTTGGTGTGTCAAAGGCACTCTAGTATCAATGCTAATTACAAAAATAGTAAATATTATAAATGTAAAAAAAAGTCTATCAAATGGCAATGTGAAAAAATGCTAATTTATATGTCAAATAATTTTGTTTGAAATGATAACATGAATTTTTAAAATGTATTGATGTCTTGTACAACTGGAAAAAAAGTAACAAGATACATTATTGATTATTAGGTGTTTTCTTGCAGACTATAGTTTTGTTGCATTTATGTGACATTGTCGATGCATTCCAACTCAAGAATATAAAAAAAATATGAGGTCAGTCAAAATACCTAACTCATAATTATTAAAAGAAACCTCATAGTGTCATATCCTACAAATATTAAATAAAAAATTATAGATTATGTAAGTGTTCTATTCAAAATATACATAATAATCTACTTAAAAACTTGAACTACAATAAGAATAAGAAAAAACTGGAAAAAATTATCCTATACAATATTTATGGACTTTTATTTTTTATCTGGACAAGCAGTGAATTACTTATAAAAGTTTAAGTATATAATAATTAAAACATTTTGTCTGTTCATTCTTACCTCTTAGAGTTGTTTTTGTTAAACATGTTTCAGAGCTTCTTAGCCCCATTGTTCAGCGATTACGGACTGACTTTTCTCATGTTGTCGGCCCTGATTCTTGATTCCTGCTCTCTTTGTTACTGGTCCATTAGTAAATTCATTGGATCAGAAGCAAAGAGAGCAGGAGTCAAGAATCAGGGCCGAAAACATGAAAAAAGTCAGTCTGTAATCGCTGAAAGATGGAGCTAAGAAGCTCTGAAACATGTTCGACAAAAACAACTCTAAGAGGTAAGAATGAACAGACAAAATGTTTTAAATATTAAACAAACCTCTTAATGTTACTTCCTATTGTATTTTAAAATTAAGTATATAAATCTGGTAATTCATGTATTTTTGGACTGTAACAGCACATGTGCAGAAATTTTAGTGGCATTTGCACTGTTAAAAAAAACATTAAAAATCAATTGTTCTGAAAATAAGATATTACAAATAACATGTGTATGTTATGAAAATACAATAGGAAGTAACATTACGAAGTTCTACTTAATAAACAAATTGAGTTTGCCATCATCTTACCTCATACTTGTTTTAGGACATGTTTCAAAGCACCTTTGCTACATCTTCAGTTTGTACAGTTTGATGTCTAAGTTGTAGGCCCTGGATATCGACTCCTGCTCTCTTTTTTGTGGTCCAAAAAACTTACATAATTTCTTTAGACCACAAAAAGAGGGAACAGGAGTTGACATCCAGTGCTAACAACTTCAAGACATCAGTCTGTACGAGCTGAAGATGACAAATATGCTCTAAAAAAAGCATATACTACAAGAAACAATAAATATGAGGTAAGATGACGGCAGACTCAACTTATTTATTAACATGTGTATATGTTATAGATTGGGTTAAGGGGGGTGATGGGTGAAATTTTCAACA
Organism: Diploptera punctata; assembly: GCA_030220185.1. Classification (NCBI taxonomy): domain Eukaryota; kingdom Metazoa; phylum Arthropoda; class Insecta; order Blattodea; family Blaberidae; genus Diploptera; species Diploptera punctata. The sequence goes on along the minus strand of JASPKZ010002311.1, from coordinate 1,781,380 downwards.
TTTCCGGTCAAATTTAGCATTTTTTGTTTTTTGTATTAAAAAATACTGTGTACCTTAAAGTATAAGTTGGCGAAGTTTCAGTGTCCTATGGCGCTTGTAAGTCTCCCTAATGACTGTAGGATTGCATGTATGCTACATTCTAATTTAACTGCATGCAAACTTTCAAATTGGCTTTTCCACACTTTTATTTTCATTGCATTTCAATACATTCAAATCAAAATAGCATTGACAAATTTAATGATAGAAGGACAAAATTTTAACTGCATGTCCCACACACTATGGCTAATAATTTTACGCATGGATTTTGAAATAACATTGATAGTTTTTTAAATAAAAAATAAAATGTGTAGTAATTAAAAAAAACAAAAATTTTCATATGCTGAGGATATATATTTTTTTCCTTCCTTCATTATAATGATACAGAAAAGTTAATGCATAGTGTTGTTCTAAATAAGTCAGTGGTCGTGTAGAAAAACATTTTTAAAATTTACTAAAAAATTATGGGACTTATTAAAAATTTTAATATGCAAAATTTTAAATGGATTTTCTTCAATAACTCAAAAACCTTTAAGTCTAGAAGAATGAAACTTTAATATAATATTACCTATTATGGTATGAATGTATGTACAAAAAATCAAATATGTAGCTTAAAAATTGTAGAAAATAGAAATTTCACCCATCACCCCCCTTAAATTATGTAATATTATGGTCATTATTTTATTGCTTTCACTTCCTATTTAAATGCTTTATTTTTATTTAAAAAGGATGTAAATGCAAAAATATCTAAATTTTTAAGAATTTTAGGGTTAATAAATTCTATCTTCAAGCCACAGTTAGTCCAAAAGCATTCAAGACTGAAAGTGTATAAAACACTGGCTCTTCCAACTCTTTTGTATGGTAGCGAAGTATGGACGTTGAAACAGAAGGATATACAGAGACTTAGATCTGCTGAAATGAGATATCTTCGGAGGACTGCAGGATACACACTACTAGATCACAAAAAAAATGAAGACATATTAGAAGAATTACACATGGAATCTTTAGAAAACAAAATTTCTGATTATAAGTCAAGATGGATGCAACATGTTCATCGAATGGAAGATCACAGAATACCCAAACAAATGTTAAGATATCAACCTGCAGGAAGAAGAAGACCAGGACGTCCACTCAAAAGACTTCTGGATGGTGTTTCTCTTGAGGCCGAAACAGGTCAACAAATGGCCTAAATTCGTGAATGTACTATGATGATGATGATATTTTTATTTACATCCCTCCCAGATTATTGCTGATGCCATTATTTGGAATTTGAATTACTACATTATCATTCTTACACTATTCTTATTCTTAAAACTAAATTTGATACTGGTACTTGAATATGCAGTAGATTTATTAACTATGATCATATAGAGAAAAGTTGTTTAACATTTCCATGTATTGCTGTTTCGATACACATCATTATTGACTTTTAATTTGTTTAAAGCTGCTGTGTTTCATTCTAAATAAAATCTTTTTTTACATGAAGGTTGTTTGAAAAGTTCTCAGAATGAAATACTAAATGATAACTAATCTCATTCAAACTATTTTTATTTTTCAATATAGTCTCTCTATATACTAAATTACTTGGTTCACCAATATTCCAATGTCTTTATTCCATCCCAAAAAATAGATTTTCTCCAGGCCTGCAAAATAGTCAACTTTCAGCCATCAGTTCTTCATTTAAAGAGAATCAGTGTTCACCATGGAAAATTTTACTTTAGAATAGAGATGAAAGTCTGATGGAGCCATTAAGATGAATAAGATAGGTGTGGCAACAATTTGAATCTCAATAATGTTGAGTGATTCCGGGTTATGTGGCCGTGGTCCATAGTTGGTGTTGATACCAGACGTTTCGCCCTCAACTGCGGAGGGCATCTTCAGTGGCGAGTGCTTCTAGGCGTGTTTCCTGGTCGGAAGGTCTACTGAGAGTGGACCAGGAAACACGCCTAGAAGCACTCGCCACTGAAGATGCCCTCCGCAGTTGAGGGCGAAACGTCTGGTATCAACACCAACTATGGACCATGGCCACATAACCCGGAATCACTCAACATTATGATTACCGGCCGTGAAATCCTGCATTCAACAATTTGAATCTCAATTAATATATTTTTGGGATGACAACAAGTGTATATATACAAACATAGGCAAGCATTGTGTTGATGGAAGATGACTTTCTTCCTTGCAAAATCTGGCCTTTTCTTATGTATTTTTTGCTGCAGTTGGTCCAGGAAGTTAGAGTAGTATTCTCCCGCTTGTTTTGAATATTTCCACTACATGAAAGAGTATGGATACACACTTTAGTACGTGAAAGTAAGTAATTTGAAAACAAAATAATTAAAATGGGATTACTATTGTATGGTTGAACGAAAAAAGAATATATGTAATTATTTAGATTTGAGATAATTATACCAAGAGAAATGTGTTTTATTGTCAGCCTTTTGTAAGATACATATAATGAATGATTAAATTAAATAAAAAAATGTTTTGAATCAAATATTTTAAAACCTCACCAACTGACCAACCTGACAGATTTTTCCTGGTTTCCTCATTAAATGATAGGTTTGAATTGCATTACCAACAATCATTGCTTCATAATAAATCCTCATTTCATAGTATAATTAAATTTAAAATATTTAATTTCATCACACAATAGAAAACATAGCCTACGATTACATCTAAAAACCCTTGCCTTCATATGACCTTAGATATTAAAGCAATTATAAATAAGAAAGAAATAAATAGCATGCAAACATGGTACCAAAATTATCAATATCAGTAACTAATAAGTATAAATTATATTTGAAGAGAAAAATTTTCGCCTAGACCGGGACTCGAACCCGGGACCCTTGGCTTTCCGGGCCAAGTGCTCTACCAACTGAGCTACCGAGGCGAGTTACGATCTAGACGCAAATTTTTCTCTTATATACGTTGTAATTCCCTATCGCCAAATGCTTTTGAAACCATTGCTTCTATCTTTGCAAATGGCAGCTTCTTAGTTAAGAAGACATTTATTGGGAATTTAGCTCAGTTGGTAGAGCACTTGGCCCGGAAAGCCAAGGGTCCCAGGTTCGAGTCCCGGTCTAGGCAAAAATTTTTCTCTTCAAATATAATTTATCTTTCATTGAGAAATGTTAAATCAATAATAAAAACAACAACTAATAAGTAATTTGATTTTTCATTGAATCTTATATATTAATAGATTAAAAAATATATACAACAAAAACAATTTCTAGGTGAATTTTCAATAATAGAGATATGTGCACATGATATGGGGAAGATTTGTCATAATATAATTTTCCTCCATTTACACCAAACACTGTTGAAACTAAGGTTATAAAAAAATGTATGTTTTCTTGTTAGAAATTTGTTCTCAAAATTGCTGATACCAGTTTACATACTCTCTTTTTTTTTTAACATTTGCAGTTCAAGTACTTTAGTTTTCATAGACTTAGTAAAATTGGTTAAAATATGATTAATTTTAAATATATACCTCTAGAAAAATTTTCAAAATACTTCAAAGTTACAACATACCACAAAAAAAAATTTGAAAAAAATTGTCACTAACATAGGCCAATTTAATATTAATTTCATAATACTTCAAACTAAATGTAATTCCTTGAAAGATTATAAGACAAGCAGGGAGACTAATTTAATTGCAATGAACACTCTAACAATGAAAACTTTTTTGTGAAGTCACTTATCAAAAGACAAAAAAATAGTATGAAAACATTCACAAGAATTAGTGAAGTTAGTGGATTCTTCATACTTTATTAGTACTTACGTAGCAGTTTCTTGAAGTATCCGATTTAATGCAGACTGCTCATCAGTCTTCTTTGGTAATGATGTTGAATAGCATCTGCTGAAATCATCACTGAAGCAAATATACATTGCTGGATTTAGATAAATTTGTAAAACTTAGTAATTTATATTTGGGCAAATTCAATGGGCCAAAGTACTGCTGAAAGCTTTTTATATTAAAATTTGTTAAATGAACAGCTGCTGCAGTGGAAATGTCAAGTCAATTTTTTTTTGTAGACTTATTACTCATGTTATTTACACAGTGTTATTGAAATTACAGTAAAACTAAAACAATTGCACAAAATAATTTATAATTTGTTTCAAACCATAGATTTTATGAAGATCAATCGAGCATTACAAAATTGTGACAAGAAAATTTGCAGGAAAAATCTTAAACTTTCATTACCAAAAATTCACTTCTAGTGTATCTTCTAGAAATGTTCTGTCATGTATATCTTATTCTCTTATAATCATGAAAATTCCATAGATGTAAACCAAAATATTATCCGTTTAAGGAGTAAGTGCAGTTGTTGACGGAAGGCACTGCAGTCATGTTTATGCAGGAATAGAACACGTGACACTGCTATCTATAAGTGCAGAGGGAAATGGGAAGTGGGACGCTGACAGTGTACACTGACTTATATGACATCACGTATAGCAACAAACAGAGCTTTGTAATTCTTCTGCCTGCAGAGTAATTTTGAATGACTAATATAAACACTTGATTGTATCATTATTGTTATTACCCTATAAAATGTTGTTTGTACATGACATTTACATTGCTACATTTATTGTATCTTTAACTGTTTATAATTAGTACAGTGTATATCTATATTTGTCGAATATTTATTTGTATTTGTGCTGGTTGAGTGGAAGAGAGGGCCTTATGGCCTTAACTCTGCCAGAATAAATAAAGTATTATTATTATTATTATTATAGGTTGGCTAGAGTATTGAATTCACACATGTTTGAAGTCTGTAGCTTTCCTAAATTTATAATTCACTTCCTCTATATTTAAAAATCTCTGAATAAGAATGAAAATAAATAAGAATAACAATTTATTATAATTTTAAAACAGTTTTGTTGACTGATTACTTTTATCTCATTGCATTGTGCAAAAATATAAATTATTTAACATAACTGTGAAGGTAATTACACTGACAAACTTCAGGGACTGATTCCTGACTGGAAATGAAGGAAAAAAGGTCCTATAAATATGTGTCTGGAAATGAACAATGTGCGTGCGACAACAACAAATTGTCCTGGCCCATAGTACATAGAATAATCTCATCCACGTCACAACAGATATTCAAAGTGGTCTCCATGGGATGCAATGCACGTGCTCACACATCGTATCATGGTTTGCCTCACTCTTTCACATGTTCTGGCTCTCTCCGAATAGTGTCACAGGTAACATGGACATGCTGTTGAAGAGTATGTGCATCAGAAACTGGTTCAGCATACACAATGCTTTTTAGATGCCCCCAGAGGTTAAAATCCAGGGGGTTTAAGTCTGGTGATCTAGCAGGCCATGCAACAGGGCCAAGAGAATAATGCCATTCGTCAGTGCCATCTACCGTGGCAACAATGCATTTATGGACACTTATTCGTAGGATAATTTTTCCTTCTTTTCCAGTCAGGAATCAGTCCTTGCAGTTTGACGGTGTAATTAAAATTCACTCTGTAGAAATTGCTTACTAGTACCTATCATAACACTGGTCAACATGATTTTTGTCTCATGAGTACTAATAGTTGTACTTAATGCAGTTTTTTATCGTGTTTTCAAATATGTATTCGGAATTTTTCTATCACCCAGATTTTTTTATTTCAATTTCAATTAATGGATTTAAATAATTATTTTTTTAATAAACATTCTTTCGTCCAATTGTCCATTGTAAAATAAAACCAAATGAGCTAACTCAAATGATTTCAGCTATGGAAAAGAGATATCAAGGCAAATGGAATCCTAATATGCTGACCGATTATTGTCGGACCATCAAGAGGGATGCTCCACAGGTGAAATATAGCAGAAAATAGTCATTGCTTACTTTGTAGGCGAGTTTGAATGTTCGAATATTGTGTAGTTACAAATGTAGAAAATATTAAAATGTTTGAAATTATAAATTCCTGTCTCTCGGAAACCTTGCATGATAGAGAAAAACCAATATCATATTTGAATTCAGGAGAAAAAATACTTTTTTTATATAATAAATTTGGGAATTTTTAACATTATGAGGTTTTATTAATAAGAATTAAATGAATAGTGAATTCTTCTTACCTCATACTTCTATGCTTTTTTAAACACAGCACTGCAGTATCAGCGACCATTGTCACCATCCTCAGCTGTTTTCACGACTGTCAATTTTTTCTTTTGCCAGTAATTATCCAAACTGCCATCTGGTGTTCTTTTAAAGGAATTATTTTCTAAACTGCCATCTGGAGTTCTTCTGAAGGAATAATTTTATAAACTGCCATCGGTTTGAACCGAGCTTGATTACAAAGTTCTTCAAAAATACAACAGATGGCAGTTTATAAAATGATTCCTTCAAAAGAACACCAGATGGCAGTTTAGAAAATAATTCCTTCAAAAGAACACCAGATGGCAGTTTGGATAATTACTGGCAAAAGAAAAAATTGACAGTCGTGAAAACAGCTGAGGATGGTGACAATGGTCGCTGATACTGCAGTGCTGTGATTAAAAAAACATAGAAGTATGAGGTAAGAAGAATTCACTATTCATTTAATTCTTATAGAAAAAATACTATCAGAATCACAAATTTTTCTTTCTGAGACAAAAAAAAAGTTTATTTTTTGTTGCTCAGTGTAATCAAGGCAATTGTGAAAGTAAAATCATCTATATGACTGTGGGATTTCCAACATGTCTATGTAATTTTGTCACATTATAAAGAACAATTCACTCACTTATACTTGATGAAGCTAATTATCATAATCTCTAAAACTTAGTGGTGTCACTTTCTCATTAAAATTAATTAAGTTATTTTCATAAATGAAAATTCAGCCTGTGGTTGTTTGTGGTCGCAAAACTTGAAAAGTAGTTGGTTGATTGACTTGAAATTTTGACACAATGTTTCATTTGAATATGCACGTGTTCGAGTTCAAATCACTTCAATTTCAAATACTCCTTGTGTTTCCTATGACTGCAATAAAGTGTAAAGGCAATCTTTGCAAGTTGAATTTAGGAAAGATTATGATAATATCAAATGTTTCTTACCTCTCCTCATGTAAATCTTTTTATGAGGAGAGGTAAGAAATGTTTTATTTTATCATAAATTAAACCTCATAGTGATTAATTCCTACAAAAGTTCAATTAGAAAAGATTGTTTCTCTCTTGGGCAATTATACGTCACATGTTCCAGAGTCAGTAAACTGTCTGATCTTTATGCTTATGCAGAAAACGGACAAATAAAAATATAGTTAATCCACTAGCTTTACAATAAAAATATATTTTCTGTAAAAAAAAATATTTTCTTCATTTCATTTCAATACACATAACTACAGCAATGCAAGACAGGGTACTGAATTGAATGATGTGTTTTCTCAGTGATTCTATGTTCACTGGAATACTTTTATTTACTTTCCCATTCATTTCATATCAGATTTAGACACAGCTAAGTGTGGCTAGGTTTAGCTAGTTTATAATAAATGAAAAAATGTATCAATAAGGTAAGAATGTACCGAAATCACTTTTTCGGTACGTGAAAACTATGTAACAACTACGTCATCGTGTCTTCCCTCTACAGTGATGTTATAGAACAGTGCCAAATTCCTGTCTTTATTGTCCTCTCTTCTACGTACCTCCCCCTTCCTTCTTTATGTGCTGCGTGTGACTGCGCATCTTCCCCTAGTTATCGAAAGCCTCAAATAAGCTGTGCAAGTTAGTATCAGGGTCATCATCATCGACTTTGGGATCGTCGATTGTAGCTCGAGGGAGCTGTTTGCTTTCATCAGTCCCACAAGCCAGGGTAGGGCAACCAGGACTGTGAACCCTAGCCCTTGGCTGGACTGGACTGTGCGTGTGTATGTATGTACCGTATGAATATTATTATTGATTTTTTGAATAATTGATGACCGAGTTTGTTAATTTATATTATTTCATTCATATCTTTTCTTTCAATGGTCAAGAAGATAAATTTTTGTTATATTATTTGTATTTCAATTATCTGACTTATGATTCTCATTAAAAGTTACCTTTTTTTAGTTAACGTATGTTTACTAATTGTGTAGCTAGTCATGTTCCATATTGACATATATTCTAAAGCTTTCTCAAGCCAAATTAATCCCCTTTTTCCTTCTAGCTTCCACGATTATAATACTTCACAAGAAATAAGGGGCTGCCGGACATTGGCATCTTTTAAAAGAAATCTAAATTTATATTTGCTCTAACCTCGACTTCATTATTACCCAGTGTAAGGTATATATATTAATTGGTATTTCTCGTATAATTTATCATATTTATATTATCATTATTATTATTATCATATCATTATTGTTACTACCCTACAAAATGTTGTTTGTACATGAAATTTACTTCGCTACATTTATTGTATATTTAACTGGGGGCACACCGTAGCGTAGTGGTTAAGGCACTGAGCTACAAGCCGGAGGGTCGAGGGTTCAAGTCCCGTTGGGGTCAGGATTTTTAAACTGACCAAAACCCTCTGGCGGCACTATGGCCCTGGGGTCGACTCAGCCTCTAACTGAAATGAGTACCAGACGCTTGTTCTGGGGTAAAGGCGGCCGTCACGCAGGGCTGACAACCCGGCTGACATAAAGTGTCGATTGTCTAGAAAAAGTGGGAGCCTTAACCTCCTACTACCCCAAGGGCCTCCTGAGGCCTGTTGTGGGATCACTTTACCTTTTTTTTTACATTTATTGTATATTTAACTGTTTATAATTATAGTGTATATCTATATTTGTCAAATATTTATTTGTATTTGTGCTGGTTGAGTGGAAGAGAGGGCCTTATGGCCTTAACTCTGCCAGAACAAATAAAGTATTATTATTATTATTATTATTATTATTATTATTATTATTATTACTGTTTAGCATTCAATACTATATGTTTAGTAATTTACTAAGGAAAGGTGGATTAAACTTTGCCTTCTATGGGCCCAGGCAAAAAGGATTCATTGAGGAATGTCACTCAAAAATTTCAAAAAAAAACTCAATGTAATAAAAAGGTAGGTTCACGTGGCGCAAGGAAGGAAGTTATGTTAGTATGATGAATGAATGGTTTCACTCGTAATGATTCTATAATTATAATGAGGTTGTTGCTGAACTGATGTTGTTTCATTTATTCATCTTCAGGGAATATGTAACCCCATCTATGATTTCCTATTTTTAAATCAAGTTAGATTTTACTTAAAAAAGGTTAATATAAATGCCTATATATTTTTAAAGTTCCGATGTGTGGTGCACACTAATGGTTTATGCTTCATGGCCTCTGGTCTGGGGTTGTTTTTTTTTAAACCTGGCCGCAGTCGATGGATTTTTTTTTTAGGATGGAAAATCCATGGAGCAAGTCCTCCGGGTCCCAAGTCTGAAGATTTTCAGGTCGTAAAAGATCCTTAAGTCTGAATAAAAAGGTTTCTAAGCAAAATGTACCAATCTCAAACATCCTCAGTTGATAGAGCAATGGCATAGAAAGCCAAAGGTCATGGGTTCAAATCCCAGTCTGAGCATATTTTTTTTTTACATTTCAATGATGAATAAATAATTTTTGAAGAGAAAAATTATACAGAAATAAGCCATACTGGCTTTATAATATAATATAAAATTCCCAAATAAATGTCTTCTTAATAAAGAAGCCGCATTTGCAAGATAGAAGCAAAGGTTTCATAGCATTTGGTGCATGGGAATTGACATGGTATATAAGAGAAAAATTTGCGTGTAGATTGGAAACCTGCCCAGATGACTCAGTCGGTAGAGCATTGGCCCAGAACATCGAAGATCCTGGGTTCGAGTCCCAGTTTGAGGGTATAATTTTTCTCTTCAAATAAGATATATTTTCTCTTCAAATATAATCCTAGCAATACCTTAGTTGCCTGCTAGATGTCTCATTGAATCTGTGTATTGACCACATGGCACTCATGACATCTTTGGGCAAATAAGATAATTAAATTAACTTGGTCTATTAACTTCTAACAAAAGAGAGGCTATGGCTTAACATAGGGCTATGCCATTACAGATAAATATAATACTGTTGTTGTTGTGTAATGTTGTTGCGTCTAACACTGAAGTCATTAGCAGTCTTGCTCTCCAACACTTTGAGGTCTTAGAATCTTCATGTTTGACAGTGATACAGTTGTTCAGATGACCTTTGTCCATTTCTTCATTAGGGTGATTGCATAAAATGCATTTTGGTGAAGGCAGAACATTGATTTTGTGAAGGTGTTTTGCCAGGCAGTCATGGCCTGTTGTCATCCTAAAATGTGCTACTACTTCTTGTTTTTCTTGGTATGTTCGGGGTGATTGCATAAAATGCATTTTGGTGAAGGCAGAACATTGATTTTGTGAAGGTGTTTTGCCAGGCAGTCATGGCCTGTTGTCATCCTAAAATGTGCTACTTCTGTTTTTCTTGGTATGTTCGGGGTGATTGCATAAAATGCATTTTGGTGAAGGTAGAACATTGATTTTGTGAAGGTGTTTTGCCAGGCAGTCATGGCCTGTTGTCATCCTAAAATGTGCTACTTCTGTTTTTCTTGGTATGTTCGGTATATCAGTACGTGGGTCATACTGAAAGTCGTGAGCAACCCATTGTTAAAATTTAAATTTCAACAATGTAACAAAAACAACTGCAGGATCGTAATCTACAGACTTTATACCACAACATTGCCGTTTTGTAGCATCATAGCTTCTATCATGTGACCACACGCAGTGTTCCCAAAATGGCAGACAACAATGTTTCGTTTCGACAGTGCGCTGTTATTGAATTCCTTGTTAAAGAGGAACAATCTGCTGTTGATATTCACCAAAGACTTCAATGTGCTTACGGAGATGCCTGCATGGGTGCCAGCAGTGTTAGGAGATGGGTGAAACATTTTAAAGATGGGAACACAAGTATCAAAGATGAGCCTCGTAGTGGTCACCCACGCTCTGCCTCCACGGATTGCAACAAGGAAAGAGTTGATGCGCTCATTAGAGATGATAGGCGTATCACAGTGAATGAAATCGCTACAAAACTTGAGGTAGGACACAGTGCAGTGCAATTAATGATTCACAGCTTAGGTTACCAAAAAGTTAGTGCCCGTTGGGTTCCACGTTTATTGAGTGAAGACCACAAACTTCAGAGAAGAACCATCACCCATAACCTTCTTCAGAGATTTCGAAATGAAGGTGATGATTTTTTGACGAGTATTGTGACAGGTGACAAAAGCTGGTTTTATCGCTACGAGCCTGAAACAAAATGCCAGAGTATGGAATGGCACCACTTGAATTCGCCATCAAAGAAAAAAGCAAAGACAGTGCAATCTGTTGGGAAAGTTATGGGCAGCGTCTTCTGGGATGCGCAAGGTTGCATTCTGGATGAATTTCTTGAACCTGGACAAACCATAAATGCTGTCCGCTATATCCAGACACTTGTGAAGCTCCGTCGTTCATTGCACAACAAACAAACACCCTGGAAGGAAGATCATTCTGCAACACGATAACGCGCGTCCTCACACTGCTCGTGCCACTGTGGAGAAGATCAGGACATTTGGGTGGGAAACTCTTCCACATCCTCCCTATAGTCTCGATTTGGCACCCTCCAACTACTATCTTTTCGGTTCTGTGAAGGAGCAGATGAGAGGCCAATGCTATGAGACGCTGGAGGATATTCGGAAAGCAGTGCGTCAGTGTCTTCGAGCAGCTGGAACGGACTTCTATCATAAGGGAATTTTCAAGCTTGTAGAACGCTGGACAAAATGTGTGCAAAGAAATGGAGACTATGTTGAAAAGTAGCACAAAGGTCTGCAGATTAACATGGTGTACTTGGTTTGTCTAAAATAAATATTATGATTGTTTAAAAAATGTTGCTCATGACTTTCAATATGATCCTTGTATGTTTTATTAGGCATTCCCATTTTTTGTTTTCTGGCCACTGTTTGAAGGCTATTGTCATTCATAATTTTGAATTTTAACTTTATGTGGCGTTTCACTGAGGATTAAGGTGTTGGTTTAGATATAGGCATTTGTTCAATGTGAGATCCTTTTTTTTGGCGAGGAAATATAATAATTAAACCATAATGTTTCAGTCATGGTTTAATTATAATTATCTAATGAGTTCATATAATAAAGTTGGGAATTTTTATTATTATCTAACGAGTACCCACAGGTGTACACAAGATATTACATTAAATGCACGCCGTAGCGTAGTGGTTAAGGCACTGAGCTACAAGCCGCAGGGTCGAGGGTTCAAGTCCCGTTGGGGTCAGGATTTTTAAACTGACCCAAACCCTCTGGCGGCACTATGGCCCTGGGGTCGACTCAGCCTCTAATGGAAATGAGTACCAGACGCTTGTTCTGGGGGTAAAGGCGGCCGTCACGCAGGGCTGACAACCCGGCTGACATAAAGTGCCGATTGTCTAGAAAAAGTGGGAGCCTTAACCTCCTACTACCCCAAGGGCCTCCGGGTCTGTTGTGGGATCACTTTACTTTACTTTTACATATTTAAGTAAACAACTTATTATACTGAATCTATTAATAAACGTTGGCTGCAAATCTGAAACACTTCAGATGATGTACATACACACATCATCATTCAATATAATCATAACATCTAGAAGAACCAGTTACAAAATCTGAAACTCCCACACTTGTACTAAAAGCTCTAGCATTAGAAGTTGTGAATAAGAGATATCCACCAGAAGAATGGTTACATGTCTACACAGATGGATCTACTATTGATAACAACTCAGGATCAGGAATTACATGTGCATTATTTTCATTTTATCAACCAGCAGGATACCACACAACAAATTTTGATGCAGAAGTAACGTATGTACGGCTATTCATATTTCACTCCAACAATTACTATACAGAATAAATAAATTTCAAAATGCGGTCATACTCTCTGATTCTAAGGCAGCAATATATGCAATAAATTCACACAAAATGAAGTCAATACAAATTAAAGAGTGCTACAAAATGATTCAACAACTCCAAAAACTACAGAAAAGAATTCAATTGCAATGGATACCTGCACATTGTGGAATTGCTGGAAATGACACTGCTGATTTTCTTGCCAAAAAGGCTCCAATTTAATTCAGAATACTACTAAAAGCTTACCTTTCACATCCATAAAAAGAATAGTTAAAAACAAATATAAAATCAAACAAAACCAAGACCTATGTAATAAAGCCAAAGACAAAAAATGGAATATTTTAGTAAAGAAGCCAGATATTATTCCAGAAATTCCACGTAAAACTACAGTAGCAACATTTAGACTGCTTACAGAACATGACTATTTGGCCAAACATTTATATAAAATAGGAATCTACACGAATCCAAATTGTCCTCTATGCAATAAAGACGAAGAAATGAATGAAGAACACCTACAAACCTGTGAAGTATTACCTGTTGGATCCCCAATAGAGAAATATTGGAGAGCAAGAACGCTAATGGCTTCGGTGCCAAGGCCCAGCATTTGAAAACAACAACATATAATCATAACATAACCGATGCTAATAATTTTCCAGAAAATAAAATATTCTCTCTTCAGAATATAATCTCGCTGTAGAATTGACACACTGATTCTAATATAATCACACACATACTTGCCAATAGTTTGCCTAAAACCAAAATCATCCAATGGCTAAACCTCATTTGAAACTTCTGGAATTATTTCAATAGTAAAGTAAAGTGATCCCACTACAGGTCATAGGAGACCCTTGGGGAAGTGGGAGGTTACGGTTCCCACTTTTTGTAGACAATCAGCACTTGATGTCAGCTGGGTTGTCAGCCCTCCATAATGGCCGCCTTTACCCCCAGAACAATCATCTGGTACTCGTTTCCCATTAGAGGCTGAGTCAACCCCAGGGCCATGGTGCCCACCAGATGGTTTGGGTCAGTTTAAAAATCCTGACCCCACCGGGACTTGAACCCCCGACCTTCCAGTTTGTAGCACACTGCCTTAACCACTATGCTACAGCATGCCCATTTCAACAGTAACATCTTTAAATGTGACTTGATAAACTATATTATTGAATGGCCTTCATGAATTGACTATAAATAATTTTTTCTCGATGATGTTGGGTTTCAAAATATATTAAACAAAGAAAGAGAGTAAGTCATTAGTTCCAATGTTCTCAGATAAAGTATAATAAGAATGAAGATTAGGATGTTTGTTCTGACAGAACAATAAGCACTGGAGATAGTTTTCTGATAATGAATCATAGGCATGATTACAAATACATGGTGGTTATCACACTAGTTAATTCAACAAAGGCTTCAACTTGTTTTGACTTCTTAATTTTCAGAATATGATTGCTGATAGCTTCTTATCTGGTCTGTATTAACACATTGGTGACCGACAGCTCTGCGTTCCACCCACCGTTGCTGGACCGGACATTTCTGTCAGTAGGGTGGACTTTTAAATTGTAAACCGCGCTAGCACAGTGTGGCTTTTACATCAATATATCTACAGTCAATAACAATAATAATGCATAAGTAGATCTTTATTAGTGTTCTCACCAGACCTTCTAGTAGAAATTGAGGGTTTGATAGCGTTGGAAACATTTCCCTTTATGTAAAGGCACAGTGCAAAAGAGCATATGTAGCGAGTTTCTTTTCTTGTGTTCACTAAAAACGCGGCAAAGTTTGGAGGTATTTTTTTCTTTCCAATCACAGTTGATGTTAATTTATTTTTCTTAATGTCTTAGCCTCCCTGGTGGGTCGTGAGGTGGTCTCCTAGAAGTGGTTTCTTTTCTCTCTGTCTTTTCCTCGTCTTCCCTGTCATCTGTTCCTAATTTCACGACTGCCAAACAAGAGCCTGTTTCAAGCAAAAAAAACTTCTGTTTGACATTTTGCTGTTAGGATTTTGAAATTTATAGACCCTGAAAGCATTAAAGAGTGCACAATTCAGAAGCCACAATACAACTTTCTAGCTCCATTTCACTATTTTTCTAAGGATGGAGTAATATAATACGTACTGGTCAGCCCTACTTGTTATATTGAAGTATTCAATACGGAATTTTTACAACTTTACTCCTCCCACTCTCGTGTTGCCTGATGCAATGTGCTAACCATTCTTACGTACTCTCTTTTATCTTTCCATGTTTGTAGGAAAAGGTCCCCCTTACTACAAGAACACTTTCTCCTGGTTTGAGTTTATTTCCTGCTTCCAAAAATGATTTTGGAAGCCCTCTGTTATTCTTTATTGCTTCAGAAACTCTCGTCTTTCTTTCGAGCAAATTTTCAGCTATAGCCACACTATTATAATAATTATCCTGGTGGACATGATGCCACAGATATAAATTCGGCTCAGGAACGCAAAATAGAGTTTCTTTTAATTTTTCCGCTCTGCAACATATATTTACAGGTTACATACGTATCCCGTAATCGCCTAACTACCCGCAATAAAATTCCACATTTCACCAGCCGTCTGTCATAAAATTGTAAACAACTCTTTCTGTAAAGTTGGCAATTTCATAAAAGAGAAGAGAGGGGTACAAAAACAACTAAAAATTTATTTCACAATGAGAAGAAACAAAATTGAATGCCTCATTCAAAAGCGAAGATGCAGGGAAGCCAGAGAAAACGTAAAAACGGAAATCTCCGTGACCGGTCATCTAGCGCTGGCCATTTAAACACGGAGATCTCCGTGGCCCGTCACAAATGTGTTAAATACAAGATCTGCATTGTAATCAAGAACAGCATTTCCAGTTTTGGCACATATTCATTATGTTCAGCAGTCCTTTGGATTCAAGTCTTTTAAACAACTGATGTAATTTGTTGGCTATTGATCCTGTAATGCCTCTTGAAGTTTGAGATCCAGTATCTTGATGCTGTGAAAATTGCATAAGCAGTTTAGGATGCAAAAATTCTTGAAATGCTTTTCTTTTTTCTAATACATTTTCAAAGCTCACCTGTATTACCAGACCAAATAATGAGCCTCTTCTGCTTGTTTTTCTCCAGGAATAGCATATAGCATGTCTCACTGGAGCATATGGAATTTCAATATAATGGTGCACAAACACCCATCAGTTTTTTTTCAAGAGTGTATTGAACATTTGTTTTTAAACACACTTGTTTTGAATGTCTAGATTTCTATAGTATTTCTAGATTACTCTTTTATCTTTAACCGATCTGGTATTTCTTTCTTTCTTCCACTTACTTATACCAGACTCTTAACTTTATTATCTAACCTTTCTTGATTAACTCTTGTTTTTTCGACCCCGATGCTATTAGGGCATCCGATGGCTAGGGAGTCTTTCCTTTCTTCCATTTCTTCTTCCCTTTATTTTCTTTTCTTCTCCAGAAAAGCCTGACCAGAGGCTATAAGATGGCAGCCCCATCACTGGTCTTGCCTTCCTTTGGCCAGCAACCAATTGAATGGACTATTATTATGCTCTCAAGTCTTATACGAGAATTTCCCGGAAGATCACACTGGAGGGAAAATTTTCTATAGGATCTTAACAGGCTTTGGCACAATACTTGGAAGGAAGGAAGAAGAAGTGATTACTCACAGAACATGAACTCTCATCTGTGCCTGTTAATTTACTTTCTGCTGATGATAAGCTTCATCCGATTGTAGGTGTTTAAATCATGATTGACATCAACAATACCTGCATCACATTCTTCTATATCTAAATTGTCTTTAATACTCTTTATAGCCATAATAACCAAAAGTGCCCTTCTGTAAAATATGGCAAAATATTCAGCAAGCCTAATCTCCTAGTCTGTTGAACTCATTGTGCAACTGTAGTGCACCGTAGGTCTGCAGAAATATTCCATGGTTACAACTTGGTACAATGTCGCAGTCAGTTGTTGGATTTATACCAAATTGGTGTCATTAGAGTTCACCACTGTGGTCTTGAGGTAGCATGCTGCCTTGTCACGCAGCAGGCCCGGGTTCGATCCCCGGTCGGGGCAGTTTTTCTGGGTGAGGTTTTTATCGGGGTTTTTCCTCACCTGTAGGACAAATGTCAGGAAAACTTTAAGGCTCAAACAGTCCCCGAAATCATATGGCCATCATCATCATCCTTATCATTATCATCACCATCCTTCACCAGTGTGGAAAGCAATGGGAAGTTACCACACCTACAATTCCCCAGTAAAGCTGCAAGCATAGCATGAAAATGCTATGATTGCAGTGAAGGACCTGCCTTCAGGTAGAATTACTATGGATGGTGTCATTAGAAAGAGAAACTCAAACATGTTAGCACCTTAAGATTAATTTAAGGTGTTTCATAACTCACCTCATATCCAGTCTTCTAACTAGACCTGTTTCAAAGCCTGGACAGCTTCATCTTCAGTAATTTCTCGTCAACTGATATTATGTCGATCAGAAGAAGTTCTTCTGATTGACATAACATCGGTCAATGAGAAATTACTGAAATGAAACTTCTTCTGATCGACATAACATCAGTCGATGAGAAATTACTGAAGACGAAGCTGCCCCAGGCTTTAAAACTGGTCTAGTTAGAAGCTGGATATGAGGTGAGGTATGAAAATTTAATTTAATCTTAAATCAAACCTCATAGTGATATTTTCCTATAAAAGTTCAATTTTAGCACCTTCTTTAAAGACACTCTATGTGTGCTCCACATGCATCATACAAATACAGACATCAAGGCAATATTCCCACTCATAACACACATGCTCCAACATTTTTATGGGGATGAATTCAATGAAAGCAGTGACAAAGTTGGAGTTGTTGCATATTTTGAGATAGTGGAGGTATATAGACAAGGTTCTTTATGTGACCCCATAAAAAAGAAGTCACAGAAGGTTAAGTCAGGATACCTCGGATGTCAGCTGGAAAAGACATTACACTGAGCAACAAAAAATAAACTTTTTTTTTTGTCTCAGAAAGAAAAATATGTGATTCTGATAGTATTTTTTCTCCTGAATTCAAATATGATATCAGTTTTTCTCCTTCACACAAGGTTTCCGAGAGACAGCCATTTATTATAATTTCAAACACTTTAATATTTTCTACATTCGTAACTACACAATATTCGAACATTCAGACTTACCTAGAAAGTAAGAAATGACGATTTTCTGCTATATTTTGCCTGTGGAGCATCGCTCTTCGTGGCCCAACAATAATCGGCCAGCATATTAGGAATCCATTTGCCTTGATATCTCTTTTTCATAGCTGAAATCTCCTGATGAAAGTGTTCCCAGTGCTCATCGTTCACTGCACCAAGATTTTTCAGGAAGAAATAAATCTAGGTTTATTTAAAAAATAATTATTTAAATCCATTAATTGAAATTGAAATAAAAAAAACTGTGGGTGATGGAGAAATTCCGAATACACATTTGAAAACACAATAAAAAACTGCATTAAGTACAACTATTGGTTCATGAGAAAAAAATCATGTTGACCAGTGTTATCTTGGTTCCCTGCATGCCCAATCAATTTTCCTGCAAGTCGTTGATTTAAAACATAGCATACATCAAGGTGACAATGAGGAGGTGCTCCATAATGTTGGAAAAGAAATTTGTTGCCTTTTTCTTCTTTTTCTTCCAATTGGACGATGTTATGCATCAACTGGCTAAGCGCCATTTTTTTAGATTGAGATTTTGATGCCATCTGTTGCAGTGGCTCATGAACTAAGTGTACACACAATTTTAGTGCCAAATCTTTAAATATAGCCTTATTAAAGAAAATGTATATGTCATCAGTCCTATCAGAGATGCCATGTTTTGCAATAAATGACTATGAAACCAGATATTCATAGTGCTAATCTAGATTTTGCATCATGCAGCTAAACACCAAATGCTCCTGCTCTTAGATTGTTGATGCAGTATTATCAAACAAGGAAAATAACTTGCAATATCCAGTATTATTAGTTTGGCACTACAATAAATAGTGAAGATTGACTTAAACTTCATCATCATAATCATCATCATCATAGTGCATTCATGAATTTAGGTCATTTGTTGACTTGTTTTGACCAAGAGAAACACACATCCAGAAGTCTTTTGAGTTGATGTCCTGGTCTTCTTCTTTCTGCAGGTTGATATCTTAACATTTGTTTGGGTATCCTGTGATCTTCCATTCGATGAACATGTTGCATCCATCTTGATTCTTAACACATTGGTGACGGGCCACGGAGATCTCCGTGTTTAAATGGCCAGCGCTAGACGACCGGTCACGGAGATTTCCGTTTTTACGTTTTCTATGGCTTCCCTGCCTCTTCGCTTTTGAATGAGGCATTCAATTTTGTTTCTTCTCATTGTGAAATAAATTTTAGTTGTATTTGTACCCCTCTCTTCTCTTTTATGAAATTGCCAACTTTACAGAATTGTTTACAATTTTATGACAGACGGCTGGTGAAATATGGAATTTTAGTGCGGGTAGTTAGGCGATTACGGGATACGTATGTAACCTGTAAATATATTTTGCAGAGCGGAAAAAATTAAAAGAAACTCTATTTTGCGTTCTGGAGCCGAATTTATATCTGTGGCATCATGTCCACCAGGATAATTATTATAATAGTGTGGCTATAGCTGAAAATTTGCTCGAAAGAAAGACGAGAGCTTCTGAAGCAATAAAGATTAACAGAGGGCTTCCAAAATCATTTGTGGAAGCAGGAAATAAACTCAAACCAGGAGAAAGTGTTTTTGTAGTAAGGGGGACCTTTTGCTACAAACATGGAAAGATAAAAGAGACGTAAGAATGGTTAGCACATTGCATCAGGCAACACGAGAGTGGGAGGAGTAAAGTTGTAAAAATGCCCTATTGAATACTTCAATATAACAAGTATGTGAAGGGTGTAGACAGGGCTGACCAATACCTATCATATTACTCCATCCTTAGAAAAATAGTGAAATGGTGCTAGAAAGTTGTATTGTGGCTTCTGAATTGTACACTCTTTAATGCTTTCAGGGTCTATAAATTTCAAAATCCTAACAGCAAAATGTCAAACAGAAGTTTTTTGCTTGAAACAGCCTCTTGTTTGGCAGTCGTGAAATTAGGAACAGATGACAGAGAAGACGAGGAAAGACAGAGAGAAAAGAAACCACTTCTAGGAGACCACCTCACGACCCACCAGGGAGGCTAAGACATTAAGAAAAATAAATTAACACCAACTGTGATTGGAAAGAAAAAAAACCCTCAAAACTTTTCCGCGATTTTAGTGAACACAAGAAAAGAAACTCGCTACGTATGCTCTTTTGCACTTTGCCTTTACATAAAGGTAAATGTTTCCAACGCTATCAAACCCTCAATTTCTACTAGAAAGTCTGGTGAGAACACTAATAAAGATTTACTTATGCATTATTGTTATTGATTGTAAATATATTGATGTAAAAGCCACACTGTGCTAGCGCGGTTTAAAATTTAAAAGTCCACCCTACTGACAGAAATGTCCGGTCCAGCAGCGGTGGGTGCAACGCAGAGCTGTCGGTCACCAATGTGTTAAGATTTGCCATAACCCTCTAAATGTTGCACGATTCACACAAGTCTGAAAATTTACCATTCATACCATTTAACCCATTCGCCTCAAAAGACGAGGTAGATTCGCCGGCTGTTAAATGGCCTTCAACTCAGAAGATGAGGTGCACTCGCATAACTCTGCTGTTATATATTTTGCAATATTTGTACATCCTTCGGGCAGGGCAATGTTTTGTTTAACATTTACGAATAGTAGAGGGATTTGATTTTGTCTTCACCTTTATTGTAACTCAAGTGCTGTTATATTTTGTTTGTTTTTAATGTCTAAAAATAGACAATATAATTTAAGGTAACTTAAATCTGGTTTATGGGAAAATGCATTGAGCATTTAAACCTGAAGCGAATGGGTTAACATACTTTTTTGTCTCCAACAATACCTTAACGACAACCAAAATAGCAGGAAACAGCACTTTTTCTTCTTCTTCTTTTTGTGCTGCCATCTGTTGTTTCTGCCAACGTATCAATTATAAATTCTTTGAGTTTCTCTTTCTAATAACATCACATTCATATAAATCCATCAACTGACTGCGACACTATGCCAGATTGTAACCATAGAATGTTTTGGCAGACATTGTGTACATTAATCATATCTTGTATAATATCTGCCATACATTATAAACACTGAGTGGATTAGAAGTCATGCTACACTAACTGCAAAATAACATAGAAAGCTGACAATAAACTGACTTCTTTTTGCATCAGAAAAGAAATGCAGAAATGTTTCAAGCACTGTGATTATTATGACATCACACTGGTTAAACAGCCAGCTTGTTTAACAGCAGAAGTTTATGTCACCCAATTGCGTAATACAATACCAACAAAGTCTGTGTGTACACCTATGGGTACTTTCCTTGTAGAAACAGAATCCCACAAAAAAGAGGCTTCATACTTTAAATTAAAAACTGTGAGAGCAAATTTAATGTTTATAAGGAATTGGGAATTAATGAGAAAATAATTTGAGTCTGATCTGAGTGACATGCCTCAGTGATAGAGCACAGGACTACTTCTTCTTCCTTCCAAGTATTAGGCCAAGGCCTGTTACAACCCTATATAAAATTTTCCCTCCAGCGTTTCATAGGACGGCCCAGAGATCTTCGTTCTCTTGGTATATAATTATAAGCAGCTTTGGGGATCCGATTTGAACTCATTCTTTCAAGATGGTGTTTCCAATTTAGTTGATACTATTAATATATTCCAAAATTGGCGTAGTCTTCAATTCTTTTAAGATATCGGTGTTCTTTTTCCGATCCCATCTGGTGTAACCCGCTGTTCTGCACATGAATCTCATTTCACAAGCTTTCATGTTGTCTTTTTAGTGTCCATGCTTCACTACCATAGGTCAATACTGGTATAGCCAAAGTGTTATATAAACGTAATCTGGTGTTACAGAAATGGATGTTTTAAGAAGATCAGTTGTAAAATCTAGAATGGATAGAATACGAAATAAAGAAATAAGGGAAATTATGGGTGTACAAGAGGAGCTGCACATCATAGACATTATAGAAAAGAAAAGATTACAGTGGTATGGCCATGTCAAAAGAATGCCTGAGCAAAGATTGCCTAAAATAGTTATGGAATTGATCCCAATGGAAAGGAGGAAGACTGAAGAAAACTTGGATAGAAGGGGTACAAGCAGCTATGAATATCAGAGAATTGGAGGAAGATCAATTGATGGACAGAGAGGAATGGCATTTGGTTTCCAGAAGACGGCAGCAGCTGCCATGATACCAGATGATGAAACGAAAACGTGCACAAGTTGTGCATAGAACTAACTAGTTAGTGGCTTCCAACATTTCATTTTCACAATGTTATGAATCTGTGCAGGTCTCGATTAATGATTTGGGTAGTTTTTTACATGTTGTAACATGCTAATGATCTGAAGACAGTTCACAAAGTTCACATGTAAAGTAAAGTAAAAGTAAAGTAATCCCACTACAGGCCTCAGGAGGCCCTTGGGGCAGTAGGAGGTTAAGGCTCCCACTATTTCTGGACAATCGGCACTTGATGTCAGCCGGGTTGTCAGCCCTGCGTGACGGTCGCCTTTACCCCCAGAACAAGCGTCTGGTACTCATTTCCGTTAGAGGCTGAGTCGACCACAGGGCCATAGTGCCGCCAGAAGGTTTGGGTCAGTTTAAAAATCCTGACCCCCACCGGGACTTGAACCCTCGACCTTCCGGCTTGTAGCTCAGTGCCTTAACCACTACGCTACGGCGTGCCCCAAGTTCACATGTGCATGTTGTATTTGGGTTATGGTAGATCTTCAAAGTGAAAAAAAATTAAGCTGGATACCGTATACATAGATCAGATATGGTTAGAAATTTGATTCAGTGGAAATTTTTCTCAATATATACCCAAGTATTAACCAAATAAGCCCTATAACCAATCATCATCATCATAATTGGCTCGACAAAACCATGTGGGCCTTGGCCGCCTTCAGAAGCTTATGCCAGACTTCCCTGTTCTGAGCTTCATTCTTCCAGTTTTTTTTATTTTTAAAATCTTAATGCCTTGAATTATACTATCCTCCCATCTTAATTTAGGTCTTCCAACTTTTCTGGCCAATAGTGGTTGTTCATTGTAAATTCTTTTTGTAATCCTTTTGTTGTCCATGCAAATAATGTGTCCAGCCCATGCCAATCTATTAACTTTAACAAAATTCAGAATATCTGGCTGATTGTACAGTTTATTTTTTTGTATTGTAAGCCCATGTTTTCCCTTTACAGAGATTTAGGCGCTCTTCCCCTACAGGGAAGAATTTAAACCATACTAATTTAGTTACACTTGTTTTCGTATAGATGTCACTTGAGTGGTCCGTGGTCAGCATTCCACCTCATACTGACATCTAGGAAACCAAGGTAGTACTATGAGGGGAAAATTCGGTAAATTTTGCTTAGAGGCCTTTCCATTCAGGCTTAAGGATTTTTTACAAGCCTGAAAATCTTGAGACTCGGGACCCACGGCTTAAAGTCCTTCCCGGAGGACTTGCTCCTTGGATTTTTCCGTCCTAAAAATCCATCAACCCCGGCCGGGTTTGAACCCGCGACTCTCGGGACCAGAGGCAAGGAGCATAACCACTAGTCCACCGCAGCCGACTTGTACAGTTTATACAATTCATTATTGTATCTCTTTCTCCATGCATTATCTTCTTTCACGGCACCAAAAATGGATCTCAGTATCTTCCTTTCAAAACGCCCTAATAATTCCCCTATAACCAATGCTAGAATTAATTCTATTAAGGCACAATATTGAATTTTCAATATTACGAAGGCAAAATGATTCTAAGATCATGAACACATTTACATAAGTAATCACATTCTTACGTGACATAATTCTTCCTAAATAATTGCAGAGATGTAGAGTTTAATATTTGTAAATAGGCACTAATGTTTATTACATCACACTGCAAGTATTTTATTTACAAATAAGAAGGGTGGATAGAATTTTAGAATATTGTAACATATTATATCAATTAAGGCTAGTCTGATACTTCACAAACATCTCGAGTCCGATTCCGATTGAGGGTCTTTCCACTTTTTCAGCGGTTGCCCTTTTACCAGCCGGCTGCTGGCCCTTCACATCCACATGTGTCAATCACAGAGGTAGATGATCAACAGCCAGTGTAGGGGTGACATGTGGTTAGCATGTCGAGTCCCCCAGCCGTTATAGCTGGTTCCTCAACCTGGAGCCGCTACTTATTGTAGCTACCCAATTGCCTCACGATGCTGGGTGGGCACCGGTCCCATACTGGCCGAAATACCATGAGAAAATTTCTTCCCCCCATGGAGACTCGAACCAGCGCAAGTCCCGTAGCTCTGCGCCAAGGCTTCCTACCTTAACCGCTCGGCTACGGCGCGGGACACATCTCGAGTCAAGAAAGGATTAACAAACAAGATACAGAGACCACCTCTTGGTCCATTCCATAACTTCCCTTATATTGTGTCAGAAATTTGAAGACTTTATAATGTTGTCTGTGAATTTTAAATTATTTATTATACAAACATAAGTGCACAATATAATTTGAAATTAGAAAAAATTATTTTAATTATTAACATTTTTATTTGTTAGTTATATTGTATACATGAAAACTAAAGTAGGAATGAAAAATAACATAATAATCTTAACATTGGTTGCGAATATGGAATCAAAAATACAAGTATATATGATTTAAATTAAAATGCTTTATACCTCACCTCATATCCAGTCTTCTAATTATACCAGTTTCAAAGCTTAGGCAGCTTTATCTTCAGTAATTGCTTGTCGACTGATGTTATGTCGATCAGAAGAACTGCTTCTTCTTGCCTCTGTTGGCGGACCGATGAATCTCCAGATCAAATTAGAATCTCCGGGAATTTCAAAGTTCATAAGTTTTTCTTTCTTGTTTTTTTATGTGTATTATTTCCCAAACCATAAGTTCTTTTTGTTTTTTATTTGTTTAATTAGATCAATAGACGAATTACAATTATTAAACGAGACATCAGAATTTATCGCAAATCTACAAGTAATGCACTGGCCATCAACAACAATTCTAGACACTCATTGCAACAAAAAAATGAGCATATTCAATAGTTTGATAACTAGAATGTTAAGACTTCCTCTAAATAAAAACAATTACATCAAAGAACTTAATTATATTAAACATATGGCAAAAACTAATTGATACAACGAAGATATCAACAAACTTGTAAGCAAACAAAAAGGAAACAAAGTAACACATCAATCATAACTAAACCTGAAAAAGAATCTGATGAAAAGAATAAAACTTGGGTAACACTCGTCGCACATCGGGAAAGAAACATCAAAATTGGCTAACACAAACCTACAAGTAATGCACTGGCCATCAACAACAATTCTAGACACTCATTGCAACAAAAAATGAGCACATTCAATAGTTTGATAACTAGAATGTTAAGACTTCCTCTAAATAAAAATAATTACATCAAAGAACTTAATTATATTAAACATATGGCAAAAACTAATTGATACAACGAAGATATCAACAAACTTGTAAGCAAACAAAAAGGAAACAAAGTAACACATCAATCATAACTAAACCTGAAAAAGAATCTGATGAAAAGAATAAAACTTGGGTAACACTCACTCACATCGGGAAAGAAACATCAAAATTGGCTAACACAATAAAAAGAAGTAACAAAAACATAAAAATAGCATATAAAACCAGAAATAAATTGAATAACGTAATTTCCTACCTACATAACTTAACGTAATTAACATTAGAAGGCAAGAGGGTACCCGGCTCAACTGATAGAAGGAATAAAAAGTCTTTATAATGGCACGAAAATTATCCTTAATTCAGATAATTATTCCAGAGAAGAAATTTTAATAATCAAGGAGTTCGACAAGGGTGTACATTATCACCTACATTGTTTAATATATATTTTGACGAGGTTATACATAAATGGAAAAAAATAAAGTCTAATAGGAATACAAATTAATAAGGAAATGTATATGAATATTTTAATGTATGCAGACGATCTGGTAATTATACAGAAGTCAGAGGATGATTTACAAACAGCCGTTTACATGTTGAATCAATTAGGACTCTCTTATAATCTCAAAGTCTCAACTTCAAAAACTAAAATTATGGCTTTTCAGGGCAAAGTGCCAGTCATAGCAAAAATAGTAATCAATAATGGAATAATAGAACAGGTAGCACACTTTAACTATCTTGGTTCAGATATAACATATAGCTACGATTGGGATATACATAATAAATTAAAACCAAATCAAATGATGTGTGGCACCATAAGAAGAACCCTCCGAAAGACTTGAAGAGAAACTTAGCTCAGGTTTTATAAAATTATGGCTATTCCTGTTCTTTTATATGGATCTGAATCTTGGGTACTTACAAAAAAAGATATCAAACATTCAAGCCACTGAAATGATTTTTTTAAGATCCGCAAAAGGATCTACACACATGGATAGATTACACAATGCATCAATAAGAAATGAACTGGAGATATTTTCAAGAGTCGATAAACTAGAAGAGCACAAATACCAATGGAAAGAACATTTAGACAGAATGGACAATACAAGATTACCCAAAAAGTTCAACACCTACAAACAACATGGAAAAAGATCTTTGGGACGGCCAAGGAAACGATGGACTTGAGTCCGGAACAGGTTGCATTGACCTAATCCTGGAAAGGAAGAAGAAGAAAAAGAAGAATTAACATTAGCAATGAAGAAAAAAAATCAGTAACAAAGGTGTATATAAACTAATGTGCAAAGACTGTAACAAATTTTATATCGGAAGAACTGGCAGAAATTTTAACATTAGATACAAAGAACATTGTCCCATGCCGTAGCCGAGTGGTTAAGGCAAGAAGCCTTGGCACAGAGCTATGGGACTTGCGCTGGTTTGAGTCACAATGGAAGAAGAAATTTTCTCATGGAATTTCAACCAGTATGGGACCGGTGCCCACCCAGCATCATGAGGCATTTGGATAGCTACAATAAGTAGCGACTCCAGGTTGAGAAGACCAGCTACAAAGGCTGGGGGATCTGATATGCTGACCACATGTCACCCCTACACGGGCTCGATGATCGTCTACTCTGTGATTAACACATGTGGATATAAGGCCAGCAGCTGGCTGGTAGGCCAAGGGCCCTCTAGGCCTGTTGCACTTGGAAAAACAGAGAACATTTCAAAGATTTCATATATGCAAGAGGAAAATCAAGCTTTGTAGAACATATAATTCAGGCAGGACACCGCATGCTGGACATTGATAATACATTAACCATTATGCACAAAGAAAATAATTCGAATAAAATCAACGTACTGGAGGAATTGGAAATATTTAAGCAGACCAACAATGATTATTAAATGAGGACACATCCAGTACTTCAAACCCATTCTTTAAGTTATAATGCAGTCTCGCATTCGAAGCCAGTGGATGCAGACGTACCTTCTGCTGATGATGGGACTAGTCCTGAAAGGCCTACAGTAACTTCATGTTTTAAATGGTTGAGGAGAAGGACCTAAGAGGTATATAATTTTATATTATAATTTTAAATTGTGTTTACAATGAATTTTATTAATGATGAATATAAAAACAGAACAAAATATTTTTTATTACCGGTATGTCTTTTCTTATAATAATTAATTTTGATCTTTCCATTCCATTACTATTTTATTTCACTTACCTTCAAATTAATAAAATTTATAATTAATTTCATCCTAGCCTAGTAAATAATCTAAATACAAGAAAGAAAACAGATTCATGTTGATACCTATCTGTAAATTAATATCCATGAAAGAAAGATAATACAACTACTTATAACGGGCTTCCAATATAAAACCGGACCGGCCTTACGGAGTTTCACCCAGCACGCAGTGCTGTCTCTTCTTCCCGCAATTCACCCTGCCTGCCACCCATCCTTGAACTGTTTCTTACCTTATAGAAAATGCTGGAAATGTTGTCCTCCCGCAGTTAAACAGGCATTATACCGAGTAAACACATTTAGATTGCTGTAGTTCGGGCACTGTCAAGTTTCTGATTTCATTTCTTATGTTGTTCTTCAGTTCTTCCAATGTGTGCGGATTTGTTTTGTACACTTTGTCTTTCAGGCTACCCCACAAATAAAAATCACACACTGTTAGATCTGGGGAGCGAGGGGGCCATACACCAGCACTAATCACTCTATCTTCAAACACTTCCCTAATTTTTCTTCGGTGAGAACCGTACGCCTTCGCATGTGTTTCTTATTTTGTACTGAACCAGTGGTCTCAAATTTAGTCACAAGATCGTGGATTGTCGATCTGGAAGGAGGTAATTGTCATGGGAAGTTCTGAATAAATTCCTCGCGAACGCGACGAACTGATTCGTATTTATAATAACATTTACGCACATAAATGCGCTGCTCTAATGTCAGCTGACGTCTCATCTTGTCGAACGATAGTAAACTGACTAGTTCAAGGACGAGCGGCTGGCAGAGTGAAATGCAGACAAGGAGAGAGCGCTGCTTGATGGGTGAAACCCTGTGAGGTCGGTCCGGGTTTATATTGGAAGCCCGGTATTTAACCAATTGAATAAATCAAAATATAAACATCAAGAATTAAATAATTCAAAATATGAAAACCAACCATAAACTGTCTACAACCAAAGATGCCATTTTTATACAGAATGAAACAATAATAAAAATTTGTGCAGCAGTTTTGCCCTTATGCAATGAACTTTATCTGTACAACAATAACTGTAAGGTCACTGAGCAGCTTAGTGGTCTGCAGAACGACGCACAGCACTTTGCACATTGAATGAGCCCAATATATTTGTTACACAATCTAATTAAAATATTATTTATGAACTCTAAGCTTTTCAAATAAATTGTAATATATATTCAATTAATTATTCCATATTGTTTGTGTATTCTTAGGAAACTGAGACATCAAGGAACAAAAATATAAATTTGGAGAGAGTCCCAGCCTCATAAGACAATCAACCACATGAATCAATTACTAGACCATGGCTTTGCAAAAACATTTTACGGTGATAATTCCATCTGTAAAAACTTTATAAATGTAAAAAATTTCTCTGAAAAAGTATATTATAAATATTAGTTATATTTTCCAGAATATTATAGATAGTTATTTTTTTAATCAGGCCATATTACACTAAAATGCAGTTTTTAGCCGCTTTCATTTTTTTTTAATTTCTATGTTCTGAAGTTGCAGATTGTGAGAGCATTCCAGTTACTAGAATTCAGTAGATGCACAAAGCATTATTACTGAAGAACATACAGCATGTTTAGACTTGTAAACATATATTGCAAATGTGCCAATATTAAATGATTGTTGTGTACCATAAACTGGGGTTATACCGAATGGTGAATAATATCGAACAACAGAATGTTGGAATGTATCTGATCGAGTACAAAGCTGCAAACACATTAATCACACACCTGTCGTAAGCAGTGCACAATGATGATATGAGAAGGTAAACAACAGCATTGCCCTCTCAGTTTGCTGTTTGGTATTATTCACCATTCAGTATTACCCTCAGTTATGGGAATATGTTATGTTTTGCTATTGAATTTTCTTGAGTTATTAACAAATTATGGTCAAAAAATAAATATTGATATCGCTAAAACGTAAGATGTTAGTCATGTATGAATGCATATGCACATATGTCTGCAGTTAAATAAAAGGGGAGGGGATAACGCATCCTTTAATTTGTATACCAATTTCAAATTTTATGGAACAGAACTAAATGTATGATATAATGAATTCTGTGGTCCTATTTCCAGGTTCCATTATAATAACCAGTAATAAAATCTTATCTAGTCAAAAGTAGTTAATTTTATATGCTGAGAAATACAGTAATGCCTAATGCCTACTTGTATAGGTAACATTACATACATCATCTATTAAACCAGACTACCCCAAACATGTCAGCTTCCTGACTAAGCAGATCTGGATTTAATACCTGGCAGAGTTGGAAATTTTAACTATAATTTTTTTAATCTTGGAGCTAGAAGGGATGGTGGTGTAAAATTTTTAACAGCTAAATTATGCATCAGATGTCGTTCATCTTCATAGTACATATGTTTGGAAAGTATGTTGTGTTTAATAATGGATTTTTGTTATTCAGCCTCTAACGGAAATGAGTACCAGAAGTTTGTTCTGGGGGTAAAGGCAGCCGTCATGCAGGGCTGACAACCCAGCTGACATCAAGTGCCGATTGTCCAGAAAAGTGGGAGCCTTAACCTCCTACTACCCAAGAGCCTCCTGAGGTCTGTAGTGGGATCACACTAAATTTGAAGAGAAAAATTTTTGCTCAGACAGAGTCACGAACCCGGGACCTTTTGCTTTCCATATCAATGATCTACCAACTGAGCTACAAACTGTTATTTGTTGTATTTATTGTTGTAATCACTCTAGTGTGCAGTGATTTCTATTCTGTAATCAGGTCAATGTGATTGTGGTGGCATTGTCCCTTTGTTCATTGTAATATGTTATTCGTATGTCATTTTGCATTCATGGTTCATACATGATGGTGTACGTTCAATTTGATGTCTAGCTTGCCATATGGGCATGGTTTTTGAAACAGTTTAGATCACATAGCGAGATAATTCTTGTGAATTTCAAGGGTTCAATAATGTGTGCCAAATCTTTTAATTGACGACGGTCAATTTGTATTATTTCGAGAAGAAATCCATCATTTGTGATGGTTTCTATGATTGATGTATCCTCATATGAGACAACATGAGATTTTAAAATTTTTTATTATTCCGGCTTTTACAATGAATATACATTTTTCCGGTATCCATGTCCACAGTTAACTACACATTTGTTTCAACACATTTTTCCATTCTTGTCTGTTCATCCATATATCTTCTTCTATTTCCCATTCCCTCTTAGTTTCATTGATTCCCTGAATCCACGTAATATTTGGTCTACCCTTCTTTTTCCTTCCCTGTGGTTCCCAATCCATGATTATCTTAGGTAGTCTTCCTTCTTCCATCCTTCTAATGTGTCCATACCAATTTAATTGTTTCTTCTTTATAAAATCTAATACTGAATATTGTACCTGCATTTTTCTTTTATATATGAATTTCTGATTTTATCCTTCCTGGATATTCATGCAGTACGTCTCCAGTAGTCCATTTCAGTGGCAAGTAATTTTTTTTTCATTTGTGCATTTAAAGCCCACACATCAGCTCCATAGGTAATAATGCTTCTGATTATTGTATTAAAAATAAGTTTTTTTTATTAATGGTTTAAAATCTTATTAAACTGTGAACAAAGTGTGCCACATAGTCGTGGAAGTGTTAGATTCTGAAAATAAATTATGTTCATCACTTGCTGCCTTTTGGTGTTATTATCATTAATCCTTATGGATCTTTAACCCATTATATTTTTGATTAGCTACTAGTAATCCCTAATTAATAATAATAATAATAATTTGTTCTTTATGGGCCTGGATGTAAATTCTAACAAAGTATGTGGTAATAATGATAATACTCCTAGAATATGGACACAAAGCTGGCTGGTCCCCTTGGTGCATTTTAGACAGGAGTAGGCTATGTGACAACACCAGTTTCACCTTATCCCTTCCCTTCAAACAACATGCATTATACATGCCCACTTAAATATTCGCTCCATCCTTTCTGTAGACAATAGAAGTACATGTCTATGTAAAGTCTGGTATGCTGAACTAGTGCATAAATTGAAAATAGATCATATTAATGTCATCTACTTGGTTAGCCTGGAACCTAAGACATGAAAATTTCAGTGATTGCATTGGTACACATAGGTCTACTTATGTCTTCTTCAAAACATCAAACATTTATTTGTCCTACAAATAATTTGTACTACATCACTTATTAATCATATTGACAGAGGATGAATTAAACAATGTACTTAAAAATAATATTTAATTTAGATTTATGTTGCTTACTTTTCATATCTACATTCCATGTAATTGTACCCACTAAAATTATTATACCCAATCAGATGTTTTGGTGACAAAATTCTATTTCTCAAAATAATAATAATAATAATAATAATAATAATAATAATAATAATAATAATAATAATAATAATAATAATAATAATAATAATAATAATAAGGAAATAAAAATATATACAGACATTCATAGTGATATTAGAAAATGAAGGTTAAAATGTTATGGCCATATTAAACGAATGAACTCAAATAGGCTTACAAAACAGATAATGGAATTCTATGAAAACAGAAGTAAAGCTCCAGTGGATACTATGAAGTGGATTTATGAAGTCAAAAAGGACTTAAAATTGGCAGGAATTACTAAAGAAGATATCCCAAACAGAGATATATTTAGAATTAAGGTGAATAAGTGGTAAGTTGACCAAGAGGACAAACTGAAGAAAAAAACTGGAACAACTTGGACAGATGATAGAAAACAAGCTCATAGCAAAAGAATTAAAGAAATTTGGGCTCAAAGGAAATGCCTAAGTACTTTGCATAGTCCTACATGGGCTCATCCGCAATAAAAAAAAATGAAATAAGGGAAATTATTGGTGTACAAGAGGAGCCAGACATCACAGACATTATAGAAAAGAAAAGATTACAGTGGTATGGCCATGTCAAAAGAATGCCAGAGCAAAGATTGCCTAAAATTGTTATGGAGTGGATCCCAATAGAAAGGAGGAAGACCGAAGAAAACTTGGATAGAAGGGGTACATGCAGCTATGAATATCAGAGGATTGGAGAAAGATCAATGGATGGACAGAGAGGAATGGCGTTTGGTTTCCGGAAGACGGCGGCAGCTGCCATGATACCAGATGATGATGAATAATAATAATAATAATAATAATCTATCTATCTATCTTCGGGTTTTTACAGCTGCTGCCGTCTTCCCGTGCCAAACCTCCAAAGCCTACGGTCTTGGGCATCTTCGATGCTTAGCCCTCTAGCTTGCATTACTGTCTTCATGTTTTCCTTCCATGTTAACCTTGGTCTTCCTCTTTTCTTCTTTCTGTTAGGATGCCATTCATATAGTTGCTTCGGCCATCGCTCATCTTCCATTCTTAAAACATGTCCTAACCACTTTAATTCCTTTTCCTCAATTCTTTCAATTATGCTTTCTTCTGCTTCCATTTTGTTTCTAATTTCCTTATTTGTGACACGTTCTAATTTAGACTTTCTGGCACTTCTTCGTAAATAATCCATTTCTAGAGCTATTAGTCTATTCTTGTAGTACTTATTGATTGTCCATACCTCACTTCCGTACATTGCAACAGATTCCACCAATGTTTTACCAATATATTTTTTTGTGTCTTTCCAAATATGCTTATCCCACCATATGGAATTTAATGATGATATTATTTTGCTACTCAATTCAATTCTATGTTTTATGTTCTCTTTGCCTATACCTTCGATGTTATCCATAATCATTCCCAAATATTTAGTTTGTTTCACTTGCTTTATTTGAATTCCATCTTCCAATACTAAGTTTTCTCTTTCATTGCTATTTATTGCCAGATATTCTGTTTTTTGTAAATTTACTGTGAGACCCCATGATTCATATGTGCTTTTCAACCTTTTTATCATGAATTCCATATCAAAATTGTCTTGCGCTAAAACCAGTTGATCATCGGCAAATTGTAATGTCAGCAAAAATCTATTGCCTATTGGGATCCCCATACCTTTGCAGCTTTGTTTCCATTTCGTTAATATAAATTCTACATAAATATTAAATAAAATTGGTGATAGACTGCACCCTTGTTTCAATCCCTTTGAGGTGTTTATAGGATTAGACATTATATTTCCCATTTTAACATAAGCGGAGTTATCTTTATAGGTTTGTTTAATAATTTCTATTAGGTTTCTGTAATAATAATAATAATAATAATAATAATAATAATAATAATAATAATAGTCATCTTGTAATACTGGCCATGAAAGCCTGCATTTTACAATAGGCATCTTATTATTTAAGAAAAAAAATTATAAAAAACAATGTCAAATACCTATTATAAGTTGTGATTAATAGAGAAATAATTATGATTCAGATTCCAATTTTTACATCTCAGATATCTGTGAATCATGATTTATTAATATTAGTTCATTAAATTACTGTGTAATGGAACAAGAAATTACAATGTAATTAAAGGATCTCTAAGACAGTGTGTAAGGGAAATGAAAAGAAACCCTTGTTGAATAGCTGGAGTTAATGGAATACTAGGATACATAAAGGAGATAAAGATTCAAGTCAACAGAACATTTTCTTTAATCTAAGTCAACAGATGTCTTTATCTGGAATAAAAATAATACTTATCTAAAATTCATAATCCTGCCATTGATACACCAACCAATATCTTTGAAGAAATAAGTAAACTTAAGTTAATAGTTTAAATCATATAGTCCAAGATCCGGCTGCAAGATTACTACGTTCGAGTGTATGAACAAAATCTATTTTTTTCATTAAATTGTGAATGTCTGAATACATTTTTGCCGAGTTGCCTATTAAAATTTGGCTGCCAGTATGTTTAATTAAAATATAATTAATTAATTTATTCAAAATAATTTGATTCACTTGTTATTAAAATAAATTATAATCCAGTTTGCAGAAATCAATGTATAGAGCTTGAAAAGTTTTGGTTGCCATTGCAAACTTGGCCGTAAACCTCCTCAAGGCTACAACAGGCTGTGACACCAATCAGTAATAAAATGGCAGTAAGTATGTATTTATTGTTTTATATTGTTTCAAATAAAGTTCAGTTCATTTAAAATGCTGTAATTTGTTTTGTATAATGTATATTAACACTACCTTTTGGGCATATTTTTGTATATACATTGTACTTAGTTTACAGGGCATTGGTTTTACTTCCCGCTGCAAGGAGGTTACGGCCAAGTTTGCAATGGCAACCAAAACTTTTCAAGCTCTATACACTGATTTCTGCGAACTGGATTATAATTTATTTAAGCATACTGGTGGCCAAATTTTAATATTAATTAAATAAAAATAAAACGTAGTTTTATTTGATTTTCATATTTATTATATAATTCAGTGACAGCTGTTTCGGTACACTATACCTTCTTCAGACATCTTCTTTATAATTGTTAACATGTCTGAAGAAGGTACAGTGTACCGAAACAGCTGTCACTGAATTATATAATAAATATGAAACTCAAATAAAACTATGTTTTATTTTTATTTAATTAATAAATATGGATTTTCATCAATTAAACACCAACTCAATTGATTATCAAATTTTAATAGGCAACTCAGCAAAAATGTATTCAGTCATTCACAATTTTTATGAAAAAATACATTTTGTTCATACACTCGAACGTAGTAATCTTGCAGCCGGATCTTAGACTAATACTGGTATTCCAGATATTAAAAAATTGTATTTTAAATGATTTGGCTATGGGTTATACTTGATCAAGTAAGATCTTATAAACATCACCATCATCTTCCTTCCATGTATTCAGCCTGGGAGAGATATTTGCTCTTTGAAGTTTTAAAAGATTACCTTATTTTTGGTTTACAAGACCAATATTTTATTTAAATTATTAA
Source organism: Diploptera punctata (assembly GCA_030220185.1). Classification (NCBI taxonomy): domain Eukaryota; kingdom Metazoa; phylum Arthropoda; class Insecta; order Blattodea; family Blaberidae; genus Diploptera; species Diploptera punctata. Next base: position 1,745,898 of record JASPKZ010002311.1, on the reverse strand, counting down.
AACTATTATTAATGTTAATACCAATTGAGGGTCTTTCCACTTTTCAGTGGTTGCCCTTTTACCAGCCGGCTGCTGGCCCTTCACATCCACATGTGTCAATCACAGAGGTAGATGATCAACAGCCAGTGTAGGGATGACATGTGGTTAGCATGTTGAGTCCCCCAGCCGTTATAGCTGCTTCCTCAACCTGGAGCCGCTACTTATTGTAGCTACCCAATTGCCTCACGATGCTGGGTGGGCACCGGTCCCATACTGGCCGAAATACCATGAGAAAATTTCTTCCCCCATGGAGACTCGAACCAGCGCAAGTCCCGTAGCTCTGCCCCAAGGCTTCCTACCTTAACCGCTCAGCTACGGCGCGGGACATTAATGTTAATACCTTTTTATTTGTCTTCTTCTTCTTCCTTCCAAGTATTAGGCCAAGGCCTGTTACGATCCTATAGAAAATTTTCCCTCCAGCGTTTCATAGGACGGCCCAGTGATCTTCGTCCTCTTGGTATATAATTATAAACAGCTTTTATTTGTGTACTACTTTTTTTTGTGGAATTTGAGTTTTTTCTTCAAATCGAAAACATTTGTTGGCCCTTTACGATCTCTTGCCATCTTTTGAGTGGTCTTCCCAAAGATCTCCTTCCTCTCAGATGATAATTCAAAATCTGACGAGGGATGCGAGATCAATCCATACTACAATTATATGGTTTTTGTAAATTACAACAACCTTCTGATTATTTATTCATCCAATAGCACAGATTGATGGCAGTTTATGTTTTCTAGCTTCCCAGCGCAGACTTGTTAGAATGAATCCAAAATTATTTTTAATGGAAAAGTAAGAGTGGAATGGGATCTTATCAATATTTCTATTTAATCCTAGGGGCTTATTTGACCCTGTTTGGTGTAAAAATAACAAGTGAATTATTATTATTGCTACGATAATAAAGGGTAATAGAAAATGGAAAGTAAAGAATAAATTTCTTGGCACATTGTGCATTGTGGTTAGTTTGGATAATGAAGATGCTGACTATCCATGTTGTAATCTGGATTGTTACAGAGTACACACCTGTTTGTTTCATATACATGGTGGTCTAGACAATCCTATTCTGTCATAGAACTATAGCTGGACCATTTACAAAAAGCAAGTTATGGTGGAAAACATAGCTCATTTCCTTCTCCAACTTCTCCTCTAAACATTCCACTCTGTCGATCATTTCCTTCTCCAACTTCTCCTCTAAACATTCCACTCTGTCGATCACCAATCAGAGTCATTCTCTGAACTTTGGTCAGAATACTAGAACTGCTTCCGGTATTATCTTCTTTCTTATTGGATAAGGAGATGATGCTGTTCACTTCTGCATCACTGTACACTTCTGGTCACAATAATTGCCTTATTTTAAGAAAAGTATGTATGTTGTAGACAATTTTGTGGGTTTAGCCTCTAAGTGGCCTATCAGTCTTAGAAGACGAAGACATGTTATCGTAACTGCAAGAATGCAATATAACTAATATTATTAGACTATTCTAAAGCTTACTATATATACGGCGAGATGAAAGCCGAATAACAGCAACTGAAATGTGATTTATGCGCCGTACAGCAGGCTACACAAAGTGGGACCATAAAAGAAATGAGGAAATTATGGAAGAGTTGGATGTAGAACCCATTCTTCACCATATACAAAACTACCAGAACAACTGGAAAGCCCATCTTCAACGAATGTCGTCTCATAGAATTCCAAAAGCCATACTTCGTTACTGTCCCCAAGGCAAAAGATCGCTGGAACGTCCAAAAAGCGCTGGATGGAAAATTCCTCTTTGAGACCGTAACAGGCCACACGGCCTAATACTTGCATGGATGATGACGATGATGACTATATATACGGCATATGCTTACACTTGGGCGCGGCTGTACTTATTACAAACTCAAGTGGTGACTATGTCTTTTTTCAATGTTTTTATTATTGATTTCATACATCTCAATTATGGATAAATCATATTTGAAGAGAAAAATTATATGCTCAGACCAGGACATGAACCCGGGACCCTTGGTTTCTCTAGACCAAGTGCTCAACCATCTGAGCTACCTGAGCAAGTACCAATCTAAATGCAAATCTTTCTCTATATACATTGTAATTCTCACTCACCAAATGCTATGAAGCCTTTGCTTCTATCTTTGCAAATGGTCTGAGCGTACAATTTTTCTCTTCAAATATGGTGACTATGTGTTTGCTATGGTCAGGAGTTTTGGGAGGGAAGACTAGCACATGCACAGTTAGAACTGCATTTTGTCAGAAAATTTGACTACCGCTTCTTTGAAATTTTATGTTTGACTTCTATTGCTAGTTAATATATTTTTTTCCAACGTTTTGCTCCTGGATGCTTCAAAATTTTCTTGTGTATATTTTGCTTGAAATTCTATCTTTATATCATTAGTTTTATTTTGCAGGTTTGCTTCAGACAGCAGTACTATTTGTGTTCTAGTGCATATTTTTGCAAAGTCATCTGCTATTTAATTTCCAAATATAGTATCCATTGAAATGCTATTAATTGAGAATGTCACCCTAACAACTATTTGTGGCAGTATATGCACTTTTTTAGGGTGATTATATATCCTTGAAGTACTTATTTTGTTCTAACATGTATTAAAATTTTCTGTATATCCGAGTTTTCTCGATGGCACAACTGTAGAAAGAGTACAAGTTTACCATGTTGCACTAGTCTTGCAAGTGATCAGATGTCTGTACAGTAGTTAATGCTTCATGCATGTGTGAGTTGTTTTAAAAATGCTACGATTATATAATAATTCTGAACTATGGAAGGCAACAAAGGAAGAAATTAGCTAGTAAACATCCCATACAGGGCCAGAATAAAAATGTTAAATTTATTATATTTATTTTTTGGTTTTTGAAAGAGCACTATGTCAAAATGCTGCACATTTTTCTAGTTAGACACCACAGCTACTCAGAATTAGACCGAATTTTGGCTTATACAGCATTAAGATGCAAAAAATGCTGACAGTGGAAACTGATAAAGAATATTCTGAAGTTATTTCATCTTGTCGAAAAGAATCGCAACCTTATTCAGTTCTATGGGACAGTTCCATTTTGAAATAATGGTCAGGAACACTGAATACATACCTCATGAAGACACCAACAAGTAAGCAGTGTCCTTTACAGAATCAGAAATACTGCCAAATCCTTTGTGTGTCTTCAAAAAGAATGTTTACTTCTAAATTCTAAGGTATTACATTCAACGAATTCATATTTTTGAAAAGAGAGTACCGTATGTAGCAAGTGACTCATCTTGTCACACCCGCAAATATGAAGTGCTTTCTGCATAAACAGACTAAGGAAAATTATATTAGGGATTGGTTTCCCTTCTTGAATTAAGACTCAAGGAACTGGCATGAAGATTTAATAGAAGAGGCAAAACTAGGACCTCCAGCTGAAGAAACTGAAGATGAAGTGGCAGACACATGCTACATATTAACCATGATTTTTTATTTAATTACAGTTATTATTTTGTTAAAATTCTCAAAATTTTGAATACTAGTGTCATTTGTAGCATTTGATATTTAGTTCAAAACATTGAGAGAGCTAACTTTTTGAGTTTTCTAATTAGAAAAAAATTATTAATATTTTGTGTTCTAAACGGGATGCATTCAAAACTTTGGACAATGTTCCTCATTCCAATCATTAATTCTATGTAAAATTTTGTAAAATGATAACATTTCCATTCAACTTGTACATTCACTCTAAGGGTCGTATGTTAGAACATTACTCTCTACTCAAATTACTTCCAATCACTAGTGAGCTGATTCACCGTGAGCAATTGCTGAGAACGAATTAACGGCCGACTTATCGGACATGCACGAGAGTCGACGTTTTCGTAATATTGGCAACGAATTACCCAGAATTCTCAGCGATAAAACCACTTCCGTTATTTTCGTCTGCTATAGAGGAATGCATTTATGCTTGCATCCCGCAAATAATACCGTATACAAACACGTCTGCGACACGCAATATTATGCCGATTCTCCTGTTCTTCCAGTTGAATTCTTTGGTAGACTCTTATCAAATTCCTCTTCTCCGTGTATACCGAAAACATGATCGAAGTCTTCAAGGTCCGACATCTTGGATAAATGTTGGATAAAGCAGCAAAGTACATCGATTACCATCGGTTCCTGTTCGGTTCCCTTCGGGATTTTAATTTGAGTTGCTCATTTAAGCTACCTCCGCAGGTAGCTTACAAATTTAACTAATTATTATCGCATGAACAGATTTCTGAGTAAGCAAAATCGTATTAGCATACAACTTGCTCAGCAGAGAAGGCATTTTACTGTCTAATGCGTCCAAACATGCGACCCTAAAAGGGGCATATGCAGAAATTAAAGGAAATTACTATTATTTTAATATATTAAACGGGACATAACTGCCTGAATAAACACCTAGACAGACTTGGCATAACAGATTCACCTAAATGCCCTTTTTGCAATTTAAATGAAGATATGGAAAGAAATCATCTCCTCCGTTGTCCAGCTTTTGTAGGAGAGACCAGCCTTTCTGCTAAATATTGGAGTGCAAGAGAGCGAATGATTTCATTATCAAGTGCTCAACATTAGATACCAACCATATATTAAAAAAAAAAAACTCCAAGCGCAACAGGCCTATAAGGCCTATATTATGTTGTTAAAATTGAATGATGTAATGAGGTAGGTCAGAGTAATGTTTATCAAGGTAGATATCCATTATCCTTCAATTGTATATGTTTGGACCACTGTAGTGCACTAAACTTTAAACGTCATTTATTTCACATCATCATATTCAATCATACGCCTTTGTTAGGGTGATGTCCTCAATTAATTCTAATATTTTTTTTTATAATCTTATAATCCTAATATGATTTGATTTTCTTAGCTTTTCTGTCATTGATTAGACTCTCTTATGACTTAAAAACGAGATATTCTTGTTGGCATATACCATTAACAAATTATTTAATGTGCCCAATAGTAATCATCACAACAAAAAATAAATAGAATTATTTTATTTTATCGGTTCTGAATTGGAAGCATTCTCTATTGTCAACTTTCAACCCTAAAATATACAGATCTATTTCCTCATAATCAAGAGTTACTTTCTGTTTATACAAAAAAATAAAACTACAAATTCCATTAAGTTATGTAGATAGGAAATAACACTATGAGGTTTTTTAATATTGTTTATTTTTTATTATTTCACTCACCTCATACTTCATAATTCATAGCAGACCCTGAGTTTCTTCACATCTTTTGTGACATTCTCAATGCTGCGTCACGTTCACAACTGACATCCAACGGCCTTCTATCCTAGGATAGTTGTGAACGTGACGCAGCATTGAGAATGTCACAAAAGATGTGATGAAACCCAGGGTCTGCTATGAATTATGAAGTATGAGGTGAGTGAAATAATAAAAAAATAAACAATACAAATTCCATGTTCAACTTTCATTGCTTAATCTCATAATTTATCCTTACAACTATGTATTACAAATAATAAAATATCACCATGTAATGTCATGGCATGACACATATGACATATATGCAATATGAAAACTATTCGCAAAAAGAAAATACATAAAACAATTAAATTATGCTCTAAGATAAATTACATTATTTCGATGTACACAAAGCATTAAAAAAAAGCAATAATTATAGTTCTTGAACATTAACATTAATTTATTTCAAAATATTATACCAAATTAGCACTTTCACAAATTGCCATTTCCTTAAAAACCATAATTTATATTTTAATTATTATTTTCCCTAAAAATATTCACAGTTATTTTAATTTTCACTTTTCACTGGAGCTATTTTGTGGATTTAATGTCCAGTCTAACTGTGATGCCTGAGAATAAGCTTCACACCCAAACATTTTATTAGGGATATCAATGATTTTTTAACGTCATACAATATTTTGACAAGTTTTCTTCGAAAATAAGTCACATCCTGAAATGTTACTTGTTCAAAAAAATCACTGATCTTTCTTTGGATCAAAGCCTATACGCTAAGGCATGAATGCTATTACAAGACCAGGTCTTTTTATATCTATGATATTTAACTTTTTTATTTTGAATCTTAATAGAACAAATAGCTATTTGAAAGTGTATAAATAATATCAAAATTATTAATTTTCAGTAACAAAAAAGTCTATCACACATTTAGACAAAATTATCCTATAATCTCAGCAAGTTTATTAGAATGATCGATAGTTTGATATAGATATTTGGAAGGGCCTAGATGAGGAAAATTGAGAATTATCACAAAAGAATGGATGGTATTTAGTATCAAATAAAAGGGAAAAATCTAAATAAGAATAACATTGACATCAATTTCATGTATTATGAGATTTTGACAAGTTATTGATAGCATAAATAATCAAGTTAGATACATCAATCATAACAGCTAGATATATTCAGGAATGGTCAGTATACATTATTCACTCATGCAGAATTGAGTGAGTGAAAGTGGGTCTGATATAAATAACTAGGAAGAAAAGAACTTGGTTTAAAGCAATCATTTTAAGATCAAACAAGAAAAAAAAAACTAATTTGCAAGTTACTAAAAAGATGGAAATGTCAAATCGAATTTTAGAATTGCTGAGATGAGAATCGATTCCTAACATAAGTAAAAAAGTCAGTAACCATGGTTGACACTCCCATTAAAAGTTTGATTTGTAGAAGATATGGGAAAACCATTACTTAATCAATTGAGTTGGTGTTTACTTGATGAAAATCCATATTTATTAATTAAATAAAAATAAAACATAGTTTTATTTGATTTTCATATTTATTATATAATTCAGTGACAGCTGTTTTGGTACACTGTACCTTCTTCAGACATGTTAACAAATTATGAATTGGGTTCCAACTGATCTAAGCAACAATACAACAATATTTATTTACATTTTTAAATTTAACAAAGGGGATTCATTCAAATCAAGTTGAGAATTTAACAGTTTTTTACTACTTTTAAATTTATTAATTTCTACAGCCTCCAAAAGATCTAACTTCTTACCCTTATCACAAATATGTAAAATTTCAAAATTTGGAACGAAACAATGATTAAATTGGAATAGGTGGTTAGCATATTTTGAATTTTCTAAATTTCTGTTATATATGTCTATAAAGGATAAACTGGTAGACCTTTTATCTCTCGGATAAAGGAACACATGAGAGCATATAACAGAAATTTAGAAAATTCAAAATATGCTAACCACCTATTCCAATTTAATCATTGTTTCGATCCAAATTTTGAAATTTTACATATTTGTGATAAGGGTAAGAAGTTAGATCTTTTGGAGGCTGTAGAAATTAATAAATTTAAAGTAGTAAAAAACTGTTAAATTCTCAACTTGATTTGAATGAATCCCCTTTGTTAAATTTAAAAATTTAAATAAATATTGTTGTATTGTTGCTTAGATCAGTTGGAACACAATTCATAATTTGTTAACATGTCTGAAGAAGGTACAGTGTACCGAAACAGCTGTCACTGAATTATATAATAAATATGAAAATCAAATAAAACTACGTTTTATTTTTATTTAATTAATAAAACCATTACTTTCATCCAGGCAATTACATGTCTGTTTTGAGAATAAAACTGATACAAAGTCAATCAATACCTTCTGTAAGTTATTGTATACCATTACCAATTGCCCATGAGATATTTTAACAAGAGCATCATGCCAAAATCCTCTCTATTGATCCACTGAGCTAACTGGAACATAAAACCAGGCACCCAATCTAAAATAATACCCTAAATTAAACCCCTTAACCTCTTTCAAATTGATGCTCAAGTGGCTCCAAAACCTTTGAAAATCCTTCTAAAACAACTAATCTCTTCCAAGCAGGAACTGTATATATTAAGAAAATTCAGCAGCGTATCAAATTTATGGTCCAATTTTGATGGTTTGCAGGTTATATATTTTTTTGTTAATTAAATTGTATGTATCTAGTTACATTACGAGAAAATAAACATGACGGCTGCTAGAGCAATTTTTAAAACACGGCTTTCAGGTAAACTCCCATCTTGATGATTTTCTTTGGAGAATACTTTTCTCATTTTATATCAGTGGTATAGACTAAGTTTTCTTCTAAAAAATAAAAAAATTGTAGCTGTTAGAAAGATTTAAAATTTTTAATTTCAGGTGAACTCCCATTCCTATACCTTATCCACTCTTAGAATGATCCTAACATAAACAAACGCCAATTGTATCCTTCTGCCATTCGCCACAATTACTGTCACATTGACAGGGAGATGACAACACAGCAATGAAGACTTCGACACTTTCAACCATAGGAAGTAACGTTAAGAGGTTTATATTTAATTAATGTTGGGAAGTAAACATTATGAGGTATAATCATTAAAATTCATCGGAGAACATATTGTTTAAACAACTCACCTCATAGGATTCATGCTTCCATGATATCGCGATTTCAAACATAATCATGTTCATCGTCAGCCATAACTCCGACTGATGAAATTCTTCGGCCATCAACTATTCTATTGTCGCCATCTTCAGTGCTGCCATCTATGGTTGAATTTATGAACTTCGAAATCAATGTAATTTCGTTAGGGATATCAAAATTCATTGATCTATTTTTGTTTTTCTGAATGTATATTTTTTCCCAAACTGTCAATTCCAAAGGTTTCTCTACTTGTTTTAAAAGTTTAGCTTCTCTTCCAATTTTATGATGTTCTAATAAACTATGTGCAGCAATTGCAGATTTTTCAATTTCACAATTTTTAATATTTCTGAAATGTTCTTTTAAGAGGTTTGTTTAATAATTAAAACATTTTGTCTGTTCATTCTTACCTCTTAAAGTTGTAAACACTGACGATGGGGCTAAGAAGCTCTGAAACATATGTTCGACAAAAACAACTCTAAAGAGGTAAGAATGAACAGACAAAATGTTTTAATTATTAAATATATATATATACTTAAATTTCTATCATGCATATACAAAAGTAAGCAACATAAAAATAAAATTGAGCAAAATTAGATGAAAAAATAAATAAATAAATAAAATAAAAGACAATTATATATAGGCCTATGTGGGTCCTGTATGTCACAGGTCCTAAAACAGATTTGTTCATGATGATGAAATATACTGTAAAGACAGATTCTGGAGATAGAATGACAAGATTTAGCAGGCATACCCATTTTCAATTATGTGTGTGATCTAAAACATCTAAATTAATAAATAAAATACAATTAAAAAAAATAAAACTTGTATATGACACTACATCTAACGAACTAACAAACAGCAGAATAAATATATACTTAAATTTCTATCATGCATATACACAAGTAAGCAACATAAAAATAAATTGAGCAAAATTAGACGAAAAAAATAAAATAAAAGACAAATTACCAAGATAAATTAAGAGTACTCAGCAGGGCAAAACTACTTATTTTGATTTGTATTTTATTTAAGAATGTTATTTAACTCAGATCATTAGTGTCATAATTAAAAATTGGACATGAAGAGTATAACGAATTTTGTTGAGAGGACTCTTATTTCAGCCTTCAGCTTATTTTTCATGCAGTAAATCTATGACATAGGATCCATAGCTTCACTTCACTTCTACTGAAGGAAACTGCAATCACGATTTTTACACACTTAAAAATACATTTTCCTCAGATGGGTATGAGAACCAGAGGCAAGCCTGTATGAATTGATTAAGTATAGTCTATAAATATTAAAATTCATCGAAGAATATTTTGTTTAAACAACTCACCTCATAGGATTCATGCTTCCATGATACCACAGTTTCAAACACAGTCGTGTTCATCTTCAGCTATAACTCCGTGGTATCAAGAGGTGAGTAGTTTAAACAAAATGTTCTCCAATGAATTTTAATAGTCTATAAACTTCCTCAACTTATTTCTGACTCAGGGCCAGGTGAAGAGAAGAGATGCAATGAAGCTCCTTACATTGAAGGTCTCTGAATAACAAGGAAACTGGTTGACCACACCTGATCCACCAACACAGTGGCAGATGAAATGAAATTAAACTAAATGAATGAGATGAGTAAGGAGGAATAGTGGAATAAAATTTGTGGCAGGATAAAATGGGAGAAACCCCAGGGAAAACCCACATGGAGTGACCAAGATGCAAACTTGGGGCTCCAGCAGAAAGAGGCAAATGTCTAACCCCTAGTGCTAGAGCTGCTTCTCTTACCCTATAATGTAAATTATATCACATATCTAGCAATAACACAGTGGAAATTAAAAATAGAATCGCACAAACAAAACAAGCAATAAAATGCTTTAAACTCTGTTTGGTGGAGCAAAAATATTACAAAAATTGAAAATTACAAATATATTACACCATAATTCAGAACATTTTAACATATGGTGCTGAAGTCTGGTAAATTCCTACCAGGGAAATGAAAAGAATTTTAAGTACAGAATTGGATGTTTTAAGAAAATCAGCTGGAAAATCTAGAATGGATAGAATACGAAATAAAGAAATAAGGAAAATTATGGGTGTACAAGAGGAGCTGGACATCATAGAAAAGAAAATATTACATGTCAAAAGAATGCCAGAGCAAAGATTTCCTAAAATTGTTATGGAATGAATCCCAATGGAAAAGAGGAAGACCAAAGAAAACTTGGATAGAAGGGGTACAAGCAGCTATGAATATCAGAGGATTGGAGGAAGAGCAATGGATGGACAGAGAGGAATGGCATTTGGTTTCAGAATACGGCAGCAGCTGCCATGATACCAGATGATGATGATCTTACTTACTTACTCACTGGCACTATCGAACCCGTAGGTTCATGGCCGCGCGGACATAAGCTCTCCATACATCCCTATCCTGAGCTAATGCTTTCCAATCATTCCCTGTATAATCTACTTCCCTCAAATCATCGTTAATGTTGTTCTCCCACCTCATTCTTGGTCTACCAACTGGGCGTTTTCCCTCTGGCTTTCCTACAAGAAGCTTCCATGCACGTCTTTCATTCCCCATACGTGCAACATGTCCTGCCCATCGCAGTCTACGAGACTTAACTGTTCTTATTATATCTGGCTTCCTATAAAGACCATGTAGTTCATTGTTATGTAGTCTTCTCCATTCACCTGTCTGTTCATCTCTCTTTGGTCCAAAAATTGTCCTAAGAACTTTATTCTCAAATACTTGTAATCTCATTTCCTCCCTTAAAGTAAGAGTCCATGTGTCGCACCCATATAATATAACTGGTAGAATAATAGTTTTATATATTTTCAGCTTAACGTTTTTTGAAAGGAGTTGGGACATCAAAAGTCTCTGCAATGCATAATAGCATGCATTTCCAGAATTGAGCCTATGTTTAATTTCTTTGTGCATCTCATTCCTGTTTGTGATTATTGTTCCTAGGTATTAGAATTCAACCACTTCCTCAAAATTTCCCTCATTTGTCATTAGCTGTCCATTTCCATTATATACTGAATTTCTACGTGTGACCATATATTTAGTTTTATTGATATTTACTTCCAGTCCTAATTTCTTAGTGTTACTCAACAGTGTGTGCGTGTTGTCCTTTAGTATCTCCTCGCTATCGGCCAACAATACTACATCATCAGCATAAACTAACAGCTTATTAATACCATTCAGCTGTAAGCCTTCCTCATTCTCTAACGATTTAATGGCATGCTCTAGTACAAAATTAAATAGTAGAGGAGATAGTGCATCTCCTTGCTTCAACCCATTCTGGATTTCAAAAGTGTCTGAAAACTGTTTGCCTACAGGCACCCTACTCTTTGAGCCATTTAGATACATTCGTATAAGTCTAACTAACTTTTTAGGAATTCCGAACTCCAGCAGGATACTATATAACTTCTCCCTCTTAATTGAATCATATGCTTTTTTGAAGTCAACGTATAGTTGATGTACAGTACCATTATATTCCCATTTCGTTTCTAAAATCTGTCTTATACTAAAAATCTGATCTGTTGTAGACCTGTTTCTTCTAAATGCACATTGATGATCTCCTAGAATGTCATCAATATAGGGAGTAAGTCTGCTTACTAATATATTTGTTAGAATTTTGTACGAAGTTGAAAGTAATGAGATGCCCCTGTAGTTGTTGCAATCAGTTTTATCTCCTTTCTTATAAATTGGTACAATAATTGATTCCTTCCATTCATCTGGAAGAGCTTATTTTTCCCAAATCATACTAAGCAACCAGCGTACCTTGTCCATCAATTTTTCTCCCCCTGATTTCATCAGTTCTGCTGGGATCTCGTCTGAGCCTGATGCTTTATACATCTTCAATTTTTCAATTGCCATTTCAACCTCTAATGCACTTGGCTCTGCGACTAGCATTTCTGCTGTCTGTAACTTATCCTCCTCAATGTCCTGTTCTGTATGTACATTTAATAGCTGATTAAAGTAACTTTTCCATCTATTTAATATACTCCTAGAATCTGCAATCATATCCCCACTTTCATTTCGAATTATGTTTGTTCTAGCCTGAAACCCTTTTCTTCTCTATACTAATTCCCTGATATAATTCTCTAATGTTCCTATTTTTTGCATTAATTTCAAGATCATTAATCTTCTCTCTCAAATATTCCCTCTTGTTACTCTTTAGTAACTTAGTGGTATCCCGTCTAATACTACCCAATTGCTCTAAATGTACCTCATTTGGCTCGTGTAACCATTTAATTTTTGCTAGTTTTCTTTTTCTTTACAATGTCGGCACATTCCTCATCAAACCATTTCTTGTTTTGCCTCTTTTTTAAACAACCAATGCTTTCTGATGCTGAAAATTTAATAGTATCTCTTATAGCCTCCCATTCTTTATTTATATCAGTTTCTTCTTCGTTTGCCACATTGTCATCTGAAGATTCCAGTACTTCAAATCTATTAGCAATTTTGATTTGGTATTCTTGCCTCATTTCATCATTTCTCAAGTTTTTTAATTCATATTTTACAGAATCATCTTTAGCATTCGTTCCTCTCATAAGCGATAGCCGTTGTCTGATTTTCACTCTGACCAGATGATGATCCGAATTGCAGTCTGTCCCTCTAACTGATCTAACATCAATGATGCTACTGTGCCAGCGTTTATCCACTAATACATGATCTATCTGGTTCCGAGTTTCTCCATCTGGGGACGTCCAGGTGTATTTATGAATATCCTTATGCTGAAATGTTGTGCTCTTAACAATCAGATTCTTTGATGTGGCAAATGTGACTATCTAACCCCGTTGTCGTTACTATCTTCATGAAGACTGAATTTGCCTATTGTTGGTTTGAATATATCTTCCCGCCCCACTTTTGCATTAAAATCTCCTAAGACAATTTTCATATGATATCGTGAAAGGCTATCAAATAAGCATTCTAATTCTTCATAGAACTCATCCTTGATCTTGTCATCTTTATCTTCTGTGGGGGCATGTACATTTACAATTATAAAATCATGTCGTTTACCCTTTAGAATTATGTATGATATCCTATCATTAACAAACTTAATATCCCGGATAGCGGATAGGATCCTCCTTCTGACTAAAAAACCCGTTCCAAATGCAGGTCTTTCTGCACCCCCATAGAATAATGCAAAGGTTCCTGATTCCTGACTACCTTCTCCTGGCCACCTAACTTCCTGTAAAGCGACTATATCCAAGGGCGATTTATCTAGTTCCCGCGTTAATATCTCTAGTGCCCCACTATTGTATAAAGTCCTAACATTCCATGTTCCTAGGAACATGTCCCTGTGTTTGAGCCTTTGGCATGGGTTCCCTGAAGTAGTCCCCGCCCGGAGAACCGAATGGGGGACTATTTGACCTCCGGAAAATTTTACCCCAGATGAACCCATGTCCGCATTTCTTGACGGTTGTATTTTTACGGTGAAAGATCGTCACTCTTTTCGCCCAAGGTACTTTTTCGTCTGGCTTATCACCTTCGACCAGTCCGGCATGGGTAACCCTATCGGCAGCAATGCTACCGCCGGCATAGCTCTCAGGATCATTTAAGCACGCAAGCCACTCCACCACGACAAGCTAGCAATAAATATTAATATTTTTATATATGCTTTAGTACTTCAATCACTTCTTCTTGTATCTTGTAAGCCCATGTTTCCCTTAACAGAGATTTAGGCGCTCTCCCCCTACAGGGAAGAATTTAAACCATACTAATTTAGTTACACTTGTTTTCATATAGATGTCATTTTGAGTGGTCCGTGGTCAGCGTACCGCCTCATACTGACATCTAGGAAACCAAGGTAGTACTAGGACGGGAAAATTCGGTAAATTTGCTTAGAGGCCTTTTCATTCAGGCTTAAGGATCTTTTACAAGCCTGAAAATCTTCAGACTCGTCACCTATGGTTTAAAGTCCCTCCCGGAGGACTTGCTCCATGGATTTTTCCATCCTAAAAAATCCATCGACCCCAGCCGGGTTTGAACCACGACCCTCGGGACCAGAGGCAAGGAGCATAACCACTAGTCCACCAAGGCCGAGCATTTCGATCACTAGGCAGTTATTTTGTTTTGTAGTCTGACATTTTATGTCAACCTATTTATCATACTAGATCAGAAAACATATGTGGTTCTTGGTGTTTTGCTGCTGTTATAGTTAATAAGGCATTTAAATATTCAACAGCTTGTTATATTTGATAAGTATAATAACACATTTTATATCATGTGATTATTCTTAATTAATATAAAATTATAGAATATTCACCTGAAAGGTCCGTCTCCTCAACTTAATTATCATTTAACTGTAGCGCTTTCGGGACTTGTCCCATCATCGGCAGGATTCAAAACTGGTGTTTCACTGAAGATCTGGTAGAGGGGGTTGCATGTATTTGGTTCATTTTCGTTTATCAGGCTGTCGTTGTGAGCTGCTTTCATGATTTCCATCTCTTCGAGTACGTTTATCTTCGCTGGATTATTTTCTCTGTGCATTACTGTTAGGGTGTTTTCAATATTTAACATGCGATGTCCTTCATGGATAACGTGTTTTGCATAGCTTGATTTACTTTCTGCGTGAATGAAGTCTCGAAAATGTTCTTTGAATCTGATGTTAAAACTCCTGTTTGTCCTTCCTATATAAAATTTGTTGCAGTCCTTACATGTCAGTTTATAAACTCCTTTGCTGTTGAAAATGTTATTTTCTTCAATGTTATTGTTTATTATGTTGTTTAATTTGTTATTGGTTCTGTATGCTATTTTTACGTTTTTATCGGCTTTCTTTAGTGCATTGGCTAATTTTGTTGTTTCTTTTCCTGTGTATGTAAGTGTTATCCATGTTTTCTTGTTGTTGTCAGATTCTTTTTCTAGTTTAGTTATGTTGGTTATGTTGTTCTTCCTTTTTGTTTTTTTACGAGCTTATCTATGAATTCTTCATTATAGCCATTGGTTTTTGCCATATACTTAATGTAGTTGAGTTCTTGGATATAATTGTCTTTGCTTAATGGGAGTTTCAACATTCTACTGACTAAGCTATTAAATGTACTTTTCAACAGAAAATTAGTACATTTAATAGCTTAGTCAGTAGAATGTTGAAACTCCCATTAAGCAAAGACAATTATATCCAAGAACTCAACTACATTAAGTATATGGCAAAAACCAATGGCTATAATGAAGAATTCATAGATAAGCTCGTAAAAAAACAAAAAAGGAAGAACAACATAACCAACATAACTAAACTAGAAAAAGAATCTGACAACAACAAGAAAACATGGATAACACTTACATACACAGGAAAAGAAACAACAAAATTAGCCAATGCACTAAAGAAAGCCGATAAAAACGTAAAAATAGCATACAGAACCAATAACAAATTAAACAACATAATAAACAATAACATTGAAGAAAATAACATTTTCAACAGCAAAGGAGTTTATAAACTGACATGTAAGGACTGCAACAAATTTTATATAGGAAGGACAAACAGGAGTTTTAACATCAGATTCAAAGAACATTTTCGAGACTTCATTCACGCAGAAGGTAAATCAAGCTATGCAAAACACGTTATCCATGAAGGACATCGCATGTTAAATATTGAAAACACCCTAACAGTAATGCACAGAGAAAATAATCCAGCGAAGATAAACGTACTCGAAGAGATGGAAATCATGAAAGCAGCTCACAACGACAGCCTGATAAACGAAAACGAACCAAATACATGCAACCCCCTCTACCAGATCTTCAGTGAAACACCAGTTTTGAATCCTGCCGATGATGGGACAAGTCCCGAAAGCGCTACAGTTAAATGATAATTAAGTTGAGGAGACGGACCTTTCAGGTGAATATTCTATAATTTTATATTAATTTTGAATAAACCTCAACGGAACACATCATGAATCTTATAAAAGTTGATTATTCTTGTTGATATCAATTATTTTGAAATAGTTATTTATACAACACAAACTTTTTTCCACAAGATAAAGTTTTCAGAATGAGCCATCAGGCTTACTTACTTTACTGGCACTATTGAACCTGTAGGTTCATGGCCACACGGACATAAGCTCTCCATACATCCCTATCTTGAGTTAATGCTTTCCAATCATTCCCTGTATAAACTACTTCCCTGAAATCATAGTTAATGTTATTCTCCCACCTCATTCTTGGTCTACCAACTGGGCATTTTCTTTCTGGCTTTCCTACAAGAAGCTTCCATGCCCATCTTTCATTCCCCATACACGCAACATTCCTGCCCATCGCAGTCTATGAGACTTAACTGTTCATATTATATCTGGCTTCCTATAAAGACCATGTAGTTCATTGTTATGTAGTCTTCTGCATTCACCTGTCTGTTCATCTCTCTTTGGTCCAAAAATTTTCCTAAGTACTTTATTCTCAAATACTCGTAATCTCCTTTCCTCCCTTAAAGTAAGAGTCCATGTTTCGCACCCATATAATATGACTGGTAGAATAATAGTTTTATGTATTTTCACATTAACGCCATAAGGCTAGTTCTATCAATCTCACATAAATATATAGGGCCTACTTTCTTGTTGTGTTCCTGATTATTACCGCCTAGTCTTATGTAATTAGGAATATCAAAAAAGATAATTTCATAACACAGCATATTAAAATAATTAATGAATAAGGTTAAATAAAGTGAATGCAGTTTTACTGTTTAAAATAAATTGGGAAACAAAGAAAGGAGAATTATTCCTAAATTTAAATTGTAAAATATTAATTATATTGTCCCGCGCCGTGGCCGAGTGGTTAAGGCAGGAAGCCTTGGCGCAGAGCTACGGGACTTGCGTGGTTCGAGTCTCCATGGGGGAAGAAATTTTCTCATGGTATTTCGGCCAGTATGGGACCGGTGCCCACCCAGCATCATGATGCATTTAGGTAGCTACAATAAGTAGCGGCTCCAGGTTGAGAAAACCAGTTGTAACGGCTGGGGGACTCGACATGCTGACCACATGTCACCCCTACACAGGCTGATTACCATCTACCTGTGTTATTGACACATGTGGATGTGAGGCCAGCAGCCGGCTGGTAGGCTAAGGGCCTTGTAGGCCTGTCGTGCCAGGAGTTTTAATTATATTGGTGGAAGCTTTATCTTCTTCTTTTTCTTCCTTCCAAGTATTAGGCCAAGGCCTGTTACGATCCTATAGAAAATTTTCCCTCCAGCGTTTCATAGGACGGCCCAGTGATCTTCGTTCTCTTGGTATATAATTATAAACAGCTTTGGGGATCCGATTTGAACTCATTCTTTCAAGATGGTGTTTCCAATTTAGTTGGTACTGTTTAATATATTCCAAAATTGGCGTAGTCTTCAATTCTTTTAAGATATCGGTGTTCCTTTTCCGATCCCATCTGGTGTAACCCGCTGTTCTGCGCATGAATCTCATTTCACAAGCCGTTATTCTGCTTTCATGTTGTTTTTTTAGTGTCCAAGCTTTATAAAATCATTTAAAAGCTGTTAGCATTATGTTCGCTATAAGTCAGATTAATTGTGCTGCCAACCAATATAACTTGAGAAATTACATTGTGTGAAACATTTTAAGGTTGGAGTGAATTATTTTTATTATCCAATTCTAATAAATTGCCAAACTTTGAAAGTATTTTCATTGTAAACTTTTTTCCTCCAGGATACTGAGACAACAAATCTGCCGCCGATCTCATATTCCCACAGGTTTGTTATTCTGCTCTACCATATCAATATATTTATAGTACTTTCTTTGAACAAAGGAAAGAAAAAATGCACACACACACACACACATATATATATACACACACAGTCATTAACAATTTTGTTTGTACAAGCTAGACCGATTTCCTGATATAAAAAAATATGAGGTAAGCTTAAATCACAACTCATAATAATTTGGGTACGGTAGATATATTTATATTTAAAGAGAAAAATTATACGCTCAGACCGGGACTTGAACCCAGGACCCTTGGTTTTCTAGTCCAAGTGCTCTACCATTTGAGCTACCTGAGCAAGTACCGATCTAAACGCAAATCTTTCTCTATATACGTTGAAATTCCCGCCCACCAAATGCTTTGAAGCCTTTGCTTCTATCTTTGCAAATGGCGGCTCCTATATTAAGAAGACATATTTGGGAATTATACATTACATTATAAATGCCAGTACGGCTTCAAAGCATTTGGTGGGCGGGAATTTCAACGTATATAGAGAAAGATTTGCGTTTAGATCGGTACTTGCTCAGGTAGCTCAAATGGTAGAGCACTTGGACTAGAAAACCAAGGGTCCCGGGTTCAAGTCCCGGTCTGAGCGTATAATTTTTCTCTTTAAATATGATTTATCCATCATTGAGATGTATGAAATTAATAATAAAAACATAGATATATTTAGTTTACATTATGAAAATTATCTGAAGTTTCATAATTTTTTTTTACTTAACCTTTTGAACGCCATGCTCGGCGTGCGCCGGTGAATGTGTGTGTACAGCGGTATGCCACGCCCGGCAAACTCCGGTTTTCAATCTTATTATTTAAAATTTTTTTTCCTGAAGTTTTTACTTCAATAAACTAAAATTATTTTTCGTGCTGTGTTTGTACATCCTTTCTTAGCAATACTTTGCACATCCCTTACAGAATAACGGTACAGGCTAGTTGTAAATGCGTTTTCTAAAGGAGGGTGTACATTCATGTTTCAAGGCCTTTTTTTTTTGCTATGGAATATTGCAATTTCAGGATTTTCTCTTTATTTATTTTATTTTTAGTTGAAAAGATACCTGCCCAAGGGGTAGGTCGTGCTGTGAAACACAGGGATTTATGTCTCGAAGTTGACGAAAATACAATACGCGCGTTTATTGTGTCACTTTTATCAGAAGATGAGAGTGACAGTAACAGTTTATCAAATGGTTATTCGTTTGACGAATGTGATAGTAGTCCTGTTTCTAAGAGAATGTTATTACAATCCAAGCCTGTAAATAGTAAAGAAAGTGATGTAGTCCTAAATGAACATGGTGTGAGTGACAGTGGTGGGCATGTCAAGCCAGACGAAACACGTGGCATAAAACAGCTGTTTGACTGGAATGAACTCGAACCCAGGACCATAAAAAATGTTCAACAGTTTGAATATTATAAGCATTTAGTGATAATGCTATCAAAAGTATTCAATAGGATAAATGTTTTAGTGATAGTGATAAATTTCAATGAAGACACCGTGCTGAATTCGAACCTGGGATCTTTACTAGTGGAAGCAACACTGCCTAACCGTCAAATAAATGTATAATAGTGAGTATAAATGTTTAAATTCAGTTTGGGGCACGCCGTAGCATAGTGGTTAAGGCACTGAGCTACAAGCCGGAGGGTCGAGGGTTCAAGTCCCGTTGGGGTCAGGATTTTTAAACTGACCCAAACCTTCTGGCGGCACTATGGCCCTGGGGTCGACTCAGCCTCTAACGGAAATGAGTACCAGACTTGTTCTGGGGGTAAAGGCGGCAGTCACGCAGGGCTGACAACCCAACTGACATAAAGTGCCGATTGTCTAGAAAAAGTGGGAGCCTTAACCTCCTACTACCCCAAAGGCCGCCGGGCCCGTTGTGGGATCACTTTACTTTACTTAAATTCAGTTTAGCATGGCATGTAGACAGTTAATTATACTTTATAAAGTTTTATATTATATACTATGGCGTAGTACTTTAAATTTAAAAAACCTGGCACCCACAGCCCAGCTGGCAAAATGGAAACTCGGCAGTCAAAAGGTTAAGAACTGGAAACAGCATGAAATATGCATTATATATATATATTTATTGGGCTTGCTATAAGCATACCTGAATATGAAGACAAATGCAATTTAGTTCTGAATAGCAAATACAGGAAATAATTACAGATGAGTAAGATTCATAAAGAAATAAATTTACAAAAAGAATTTTACAGTGTCTAAAAAGTCTTAAAATAGAGTCCCTATTTTAAAGCTTTTCCCCTTAACCCATCAGTTGATGAATCATCAAATCATTGACAGATCGAGCCAAAAAACTTTGTCATCCGGATTTATTAAAAACAGAACTTCAACACCTCCAGACGGTATTCACAGCCAATGGATACACCAGGAAAGAAATCAACCGAGCCAATCATCCCAGACGATACAACAGCAACAGCACCAAGGAAACAGAGGAAAAAACTTCAACCAGGGCATTTTTATCGTTCATCAAGAATGTAATGGACCGTATTGGAAAACTACTAAAGAAAGAAGACATAAAGACAGTATACAGGCCTACCAAGAAAATCAAGAACCTTCTCAGACCTATAAAGGATCAACTCCATCCTCATCAGACAGCAGGCATATACAGGATTCCATGCAGTTGTGGAAAAGTGTATATAGGCACCACTAAACGCAGCATCGCAACCAGACTTAAGGAGCATGAAAGATACAGTCGTCTTAAACAAATGGATAAGTCAGCAGTAGCAGAACACTCTTTACTTGATGGCCACAGGATACAATACCAGAATACAGACATATTATCTAACTGCACACACTATTTTCCCCGTCTACAACGAGAAGCCATCGAAATATTCAAACATAAAAACAGTTTCAACAGAAAAGAAGAATCATTAAAAGTCAACAAAGTATGGATACCGGTTCTAAAAAACGCAAAATGTAAACCTCTACAAGCACAGTCAACTAGACTATCAAACAGCAATCTCAGTGGAACAATTGAAGTCCCTACAGCTGACCAATCAGAAGACAGATATAACATTCAGTCGACTAGACCATCAAACAGCAATTCATTGGAGCAATGGAAGTCCCTACCGCTGACCAATCAGAAGGCAGATACAACTTACGAACACATCGCGGTGAACGTATAAATAAGACAGACAGCGGACAGAATTGCCAGTCTCAAGACAACCCTTGAGGATGCCAGACGCAGTCTCTGGCGAAACGTCGGGGAACTACAAGCCTCACGACCACGGCCTACAGCCCGAAAATCTTCTTCAAGATCATCATATTAGCTCATAATGTTTACTTCCCAACATTAATTTTAAATAGTACTGTATCATAGTTATCATTTAGCTGAACATATTTCAAATTTCATTTAGATGTTTTTTTAATTATCAAACGAGATATTTAATTTTTACAAATTTTGCTTTCTATACAATTTTAAATACCTTTCCAAGAAATCCTCCTGCAGCTGGAAACCGCCAGGGGATTTAAATACCTCCACGCTGAGGAGTTAAAATTACCTCTTTTTACAGTATTTGCCATAAAAGTTAATGTAGTTTTACATTTTTATAAATTGATTCTTGAAATCATCTTCTAGGCTGAATGGCCGTGGTTCAGAGCTTATGTAACTTGACGTTTTGTCTATTGTTGCTGTCAACATTCTCAAGGGACTGTGAATTCCTCAACTGTTGGCTGCTGACAGTTGGACATTGGAAACACTTCCACTATTTATAGGCAGTCCAA
Source organism: Diploptera punctata (assembly GCA_030220185.1). Classification (NCBI taxonomy): domain Eukaryota; kingdom Metazoa; phylum Arthropoda; class Insecta; order Blattodea; family Blaberidae; genus Diploptera; species Diploptera punctata. Next base: position 1,724,041 of record JASPKZ010002311.1, on the reverse strand, counting down.
CTATTCTGTAGCCATCAGCTGAGGAGTTCACAGAGGGCACAGTCTCCAGAGGATGTTTAATGCAGTAGTACACGAAACTTCGAGTTATATAAACTCTGGACCATACCCATTCAGCCCAAAAGATGATTTCAAGAACCAAGACATTGGCCATTTTTAGGTTACATTTACTTCAACTTCTCATATTCAATTTTAAGACTCTTTCACGATTCCTTTTGAAAAAAATTACATTGCTCTTTATAAAATTTTTGGAATCTACTTTCATCTATTTATGCATTTTTCATCCATATTTTGTTATTTATATATGTAAAAATACTTTTCTGACAACTCCAAGATCTAGTCATAAGTTGGCTATTCTGTTACACCAATGGTAATAGATATGTTCCAAAGATAATATGACCATTTTTAGGTTATAGGCTATTTATGTTAACTTCTCATTAATTTTAAAGGATTCCTTTTGGGGGGAAAATAAATTTACATTGCTCAAATAATTACTCATATTCTTATGGCGTAATTTGTATGATTTCCAGTTTATTTTCTTGAAAATAATGCAGGTGATCATCAATTACTAGAATTCTTACTTCACTTAAACTTTAAGTACTTGAATGTAAATAACCTATAAATTTAAAGTTTTTTTTTTTTACCCTTGTTTCATGCAATATGTTAAAGAAATGAAACAATTTTAGGGGCATCCTCTTAAACAAACAGAAATGACACTGACTCACCAGACTTTTCCGTACTAATTAAATACAATGAATTACCTTTGAACTCTCTGAATATTTGTATTATTGCTGACAGGGTCAACCAACAAATGTGTTCTTTCATTTACTTCTCCTCCCTGAAAATTAATTAAATAATCACTGAAAAATGGAATAGTATTTTATCGGCAAAAAACAAGGTACTTTTGCGTTACATAAAATACTATAAATACAGAAAAGTTTTTTTTTATTGAGAGGTGTTTTATTTTAATACCAATAATTTATTGTCAGTGACACTTCGTATAAAAGTCATATGACAACACTACAAGGAGGAGGGAGATTCATCGTAATAGTTGAATATAAAAAAGATATATAAATTAGTGTACAGAGAACATGAACAATTAAAACATTACCTGTGTTGAAACACCTTCTTTACAACTATAACAACAACCCTGTTCTAACGCTATGTTAATCTTAATGTAACAAATATTCTTACTAACAACTCTCTCACTTTTATACACTACACTATTATTTCGCAGACTTGACCATCTTTTGTTTTGCTCACAGATTTGAAAAATAGTATGAAGATGTCGTTAAGGTCGTTAACGTGCCTCAGATTTCAACCAATAGTATATCGAAATTTCCATAAGTAGAAATGGCGTCGTGGGTGTTGCAGAGTTGTAATATATCGAATATTTGCAGTAAATTTGGTATATTTTCTATCCAGAAAGCGCATATATATACACGAATTGTAGATATATTTAAATCAGAACCTATTGGATCGCATTTATTTGTACAGGTTGTTATACTTATTGGCATATTACAAAATGGCTTCTCTATATAGGCCTACATAAAAAAGAATAAAAATTCCAAGTTGATTGACCTATTTTTATTAACTAAATTGAACTTAGAGAAAATACAGTAACGTTTCTAATCATTTGTTTTATGTCAAAGTTTTGTCTTGTATACGGGTCTATTAAATTAAAAAATAATTATTTATTTCAGGGATGGGTTAAGGCTATGAGAAACATGAAAACTAATGTGTTTGTTGATATCAGTGACGGCTCTTGCTCACAGAAGCTTCAAGTGTTAACCAAAAAGATAGATCAGCCACAAACTTTAACTTATGGGGCAGCAGTAAGAGCCAATGGTCCTATTGTGAAAAATAAAAATGGACAGTTAGAATTAGTTGCCAAAGAATTAAGTGTAATTGGACCTTGCACTGTGTCAGAAGGCTACCCATTTGCTCCAAGGAAGATCTATAATTCCGATTACATTCGTCAGTTCTTGCATCTTAGACCCAGAACAAATAGTTTTGCAGCATTATTAAGAGTACGAGCAGCAATGTCTCGTGCAGTTAATGACTATTTTTGTGAAAATAGTTACATACAAATTCATACTCCAATCATAACTTCCAATGATTGTGAAGGAGCTGGGGAAGTCTTTAGAGTGAGACCAGACAATGAATTATTAGTGAGGGAAATGGCAAAAAAAGAAAACATGCTAGAAGAAGCATACTTTGACACTAAGGCTTTCCTTACTGTTTCAGGACAATTGCATTTGGAAGCTGTAGTTAGGTAATATTAATTGTATTTATTTGTTATTTAATTGAGTAAAATGTGACTTATTTAAAGTTATATATCTGTATAATGTCCACTGCTGTGGTCTTGAGGTAGCATGCTGCCTTGTCATGCAGCGGGCCTGGGTTCGATTCCCGGTCGGGACAGGCTCCTGGGTGAGATTTTTTTGGGTTTTTTCCTTACCTGTAAGACAAATGTCAGAAAGCTTAGGGCCAACGGTCCCCAAAAATCATCCAGGTATCATCATCCTTCACCGGTGTGGAAAGCAATGGGAAGCTACCACACCTATAATTCCTTAGTAAAGCTGCATAGCATGAAAATGCTATGATTGCAGTGAAAGACCTGCCCTCAGGCAGAATTACTATGGATGGATATCTGTATAAGAGTAATATTTATAGCTTTTCACAAGATTACAATGTTCCTTCCATCAAGACACTCTGTCTTATGCAGAACTGTTGTAATTAATTTCTGCATTTATAATAGAATCCATCGTTACGTAAGTTAATTCTCTGTAAGAAGATTTGATATTCACAGTCAAGGAGATTCTATGCAAAATGCCCATCTACATAAATTCAAATAAAAAAAACAAAAAATGCAGAATTATTGTGGCAATATGTGAGTAATTACTCTTTCTTTTAAAGAAATAGATAAAGCTGTAGAACTCAACAATAAGTTGAGGTGAAAAAATAACTTAAAATACAGCATATTAACAACGGAAGATATCAGGTCAACTTTTCAACATATGGTGCAACTTTTTAAATACCTCAAACTTCTGTCAAATTTATCTTTATGTTTTCATTCTGAAAGTCTTTAAAACACATTTTCTAATGATAGATCATCGGTTGATTAATGTCTTTGACATCGTCCGATTCCTAATAGCCAATTGGTTGTAGATGTTTCTCCTTCATATATAAACATATTCCCTGACTCCAGGAGGTTTTAGGTCTCCCTCTGCTTCGTCTTCCCTCAGGTTTCCATTCCAAAACAGATTTGGTAGTCGATCCTCTTCCATTCGCTGGATATGTCCGTACCATCATAATTGCTGAGTTTTAATATAATCTAAAATAGTGTCTTCAATCTTCATTTCTACCTTATAACTGAGTTCCTAATTTTTTCTCTTCTTGAAATTCTTGTGACCCTTCGTATAAAATCCATTTCCGTTACCAAAAGGTACTTATTTGTTTTTGTTGTTAATGGCCAAAGTTCCAATAAGAATTTCATTTCTGTAAAATGTAATAATTAAATTAAAATATTTAATATAAACGATTGCTATAAGAGAGGAAAGTACTAACAAGTACTAACAATTTGACTAATCGTACAATTTAGGTTGTATTCATTTCTGTACTGTATTTTCTTTTGTTTGAATAGTAACCAGGTAATTCAGTATTGTAATTTCTTTTATTTGCATAGCAACCAGGTGTGGGAATGTCAACTTTTGATTCATGACAACAGGCTTAGTAAGTACAATATACTAGTTATATTGTCCAAAAAAAAAAAGTAATTTACAGTTCCATAAAAAATGTCCTACATCAAATTATTATTTAAATAAATGCAAAAAAATGTACAGGTACAAGTATTTCTGAAATATTGCCATCACATTTTAAAGATAATCTCAAAGTAATTTACAGAAAATGAAATACAAATAATAGGGCTGAAATTACTATGGTTAGGTATTCATCAGAAAATTTTGTACATAACTTACTTATTGTGCTTCAACAAAACATGCAATTTTATAGCAAAACGTTAATAAAGTAATATAAAGCAATTGAAAAAATTACAATGTCATTATTGGTGATTATTCAGAAAATTATAGTTTTGTAATTCAGGATGCTGTACAGAGTTGTCACTGGAACATTCATAAGCAACAATTTACTTAATAAATTTAATTGAGTCGGTTCATGTCTTACTCATAATTTATTAGAATTCTTGAGACATGTTTCAGAATGACTGAATTCTATCATCAGCTTGTTCTGACTGTTGAATTGTTGGTTGGCAATCCTAGATGTTGTTTTCTATTCCCTCTTTAGGATGACTGATGAACTTCCAAATCAAACCCTTTTCCCCGAGAATTTCAAAATTCATTACTTTTCCTTATACTTCTTGACTTAGTCCCTAAATTTTTTTCCCGAACTGTCATTTCATTGGATTTTTCTGTTTTAATAATTTAGCTTTTACTTCAATTCTATGTTTTTCTGACCAAGCATGAACAGCTACTGCAGATTTTTCTATTTCTCCATATTTCACATTTCTAAGGTGTTCTTTCATTCTAATGTTCAGATTTATTTTTGCTTTACCTGTGTATACTTTCACAATTTGCACATTTTATCTGGTAAATTCCTCTTCCCTTCCTTTCCTTTCCTTTCCTTTATCTATAACAATTTTTTTAGTGCCAAATTGATGTTGAATTTTTTTTTTTAATATATCATATGCTCCCCCTACTGATAAATGTCTTGCACTGAAGTACTTTAAACTTGTGTCAAACTACTAGGGCTACATATTTTATGACAAAATATGGAAATTAACAGGGTGAGTTACAGAGCATGTTAATTGCAGTATTTGCATGAAATAAATTTATTTCAGGTTACAGCACTATGTAAAATAAAGTGTCTTATGTTAAATTTGAAGAGAAAAATGTTCGCCTAGACCGGGACTCGAACCCGGGACCCTTGGCTTTCCGGGCCAAGTGCTCTACCAACTGAGCTACCGAGGCGAGTTACGATCTAGACGCAAATTTTTCTCTTATATACGTTGTAATTCCCTATCACCAAATGCTTTTGAAACCATTGTTTCTATCTTTGCAAATGGCGGCTTCTTAGTTAAGAAGACATTTATTGGAAATTTAACATTACTTTAAAAGCCAGTAAGGCCTCTAATGATGTTTTTTTTTTTATTATTAATTTAACATTTCTCAATGAAAGATAAATTAAATTTGAAGAGAAAAATGTTCACCTAGACCGGGACTCGAACCCGGGACCCTTGGCTTTCCGGGCCAAGTGCTCTACCAACTGAGCTACCGAGGCGAGTTACGATCTAGACGCAAATTTTTCTCTTATATACGTTGTAATTCCCTATCACCAAATGCTTTTGAAACCATTGTTTCTATCTTTGCAAATGGCGCCATTTGCAAAGATAGAAACAATGGTTTCAAAAGCATTTGGTGATAGGGAATTACAACGTATATAAGAGAAAAATTTGCGTCTAGATCGTAACTCGCCTCGGTAGCTCAGTTGGTAGAGCACTTGGCCCGGAAAGCCAAGGGTCCCGGGTTCGAGTCCCGGTCTAGGTGAACATTTTTCTCTTCAAATTTAATTTATCTTTCATTGAGAAATGTTAAATTAATAATAAAAAAAAAAAAAAACATCATGTCTTATGTTAATTTGAAGTTTCAATAATTTAATTTTTTTAAAATTTCTCCCTGAGTTTGAATTAAAAAGTGTCCACTGTATCAAATTATTTAACTCATGACAGTGCAGAAGCTAATCTTTTTAAAAAAAAAACTCTTGTTTGAAATATAAATTGACCGAAGTTCAGAAAATATATCAGCAATGGAGTAGCGGGCAATATAACAGAAAAAATTATAAATTTAGTGAAACTTGACGTCAGGAATCAGTGGATGGTGGCCAGAAATAGTGGGTTGTGGAGGAAAGCCCTTAAGGAAGATAAGGTCTGTAAGGAGCTGTGATGCTATGATGATGATGAACAATATTTTTACTTATAGAGTATAGTAAATCAATAAATAAAAAAAACAAAATCTGAAACTCCCACGCCTGTACTAAAAGCTCTAGCATTAGAAGCTGTGAATAAGAGATATCCACCAGAAGAATGGTTACATGTCTACACAGATGGATCTACTATTGATAACAACTCAGGATCAGGAATTACATGTGCATTATTTTCATTTTATCAACCAGCAGGATACCACACAACAAATTTTGATGCGGAAGTAACGGCTATTCATATTTCACTCCAACAATTACTATACAGAATAAATAAATTTCAAAATGCTGTCATACTCTCTGATTCTAAGGCAGCAATATATGCAATAAATTCACACAAAATGAAGTCAATACAAATTAAAGAGTGCTACAAAATGATTCAACAACTCCAAAAACTACAGAAAAGAATTCAATTGCAATGGATACCTGCACATTGTGGAATTGCTCGAAATGACACTGCTGATTTTCTTGCCAAAAAAGGCTCCAATTTAATTCAGAATACTACTAATAGCTTACCTTTCACATCCATAAAAAGAATAATTAAAAACAAATATAAAATCAAACAAAACCAAGACCTATGTAATAAAGCCAAAGACAAAAAATGGAATATTTTAGTAAAGAAGCCAGATATTATTCCAGAAATTCCACGTAAAACTACAGTAGCAAAATTTAGACTGCTTACAGAACATGACTATTTGGCCAAACATTTATATAAAATAGGAATCTACACGAATCCAAATTGTCCTCTATGCAATAAAGACGAAGAAATGAACGAAGAACATCTACAAACCTGTGAAGTATTACCTGTTGGATCCACCATAGAGAAATATTGGAGAGCAAGAACGCTAATGGCTTCGGTGCCAAGGCCCAGCATTTGAAAACAACAACATAAATAAAAAATGAACCAATTCTGGAAAGGTCAGATTTTGCAATCTACTGTTTTACTTGAAATGACCCATATATATTACATAATTATGATACTAGATAAACAACACACCATCTAAGTGGATGGTCATGGCCTGTTAACTTTTATCCTTACCGAGAATAAGAACCTGGTTACATTATTTTTTCAGTAGTATGATGATACTTAAATTATTTCATTCAGTGTTTCTTTTTAATTAAATTTAGATTTGCATGATACTAGTTTTTTAATAGTACTGATTTGATTTTCAGGGGATTGAGTAAAGTTTACACTTTTGGTCCAACATTTCGCGCAGAGAATTCTCGGACTCGACTGCATTTGGCTGAATTCTATATGATAGAAGCAGAAAAAGCATTTCTTGTGTCCCTGGAAGATCTCATGAAAATAATAGAAGACATGATAAAAACTGTTACAAATAAAGTAGCTGACAAATGTGCAGCTGATTTGCAAACATTGCATTCATCAAACAATAATGAAGGTTCTATAATATCTATTCTTGGGAAACAATTTGAAGTTATGACTTATGATAAAGCAATAGACATTCTCGAAAAGCATTCTGAAAATTTTGTCTCCCAAGTAAAAAGAGGGAATAGTTTAGCAAAGGAACATGAACTTTTCCTGGTGAAATATGCTGGCGATTGTCCTGTTTTTTGTAACCGACTGGCCAGCAGACATCAAGCCGTTCTATATGAAACAAAGCAAACATGATGTTTCTAAGGTAATTTGAATGTTTAAAGTTAATTATAATTCTATCCCAGGGCTCTTCTAGGAAAGATCTGTACAAACATTTTCACACTTAAATCTAAACAATTTAATAAATATTACTCTTTATTTTAGGACTAACACAATGAAACTGCTTTCGGATGTTGTACCAACATTTATGTTCAAGAAGCAGTGAGTAACTTAACATGTTTAACTAAAACATTTTTATCTTGATATCAACACCCAAAAGAACATTTTACATGCTAAAATTGTGTTATTGTAATAATAAACATATTAAAGTATAACATTGCAGTTTATAGCATAAAAGTAAATTTTTTAAACGTAAGATATTGGGGGAAAATAAATTAAGCTACTTGCAGATTTTCTTCTGCTCTAAGCAAAGTTGTATTTTGAATTTGTATAAAATATAATAAACTCTGCATAAATTAAAATTGATTGTATCAAGCAAACACTACTACTGCAATTACTTCGAGATATTTTTCTAGGAATAATATTATTAATAATTAAAATTATTTAGAATTTGGTTTATGCCCACATAAGGAACTAGGCATTTTTTGCATTTATGAAAAATTCAAATAAAATCCTGAAATTTGTGTAAATAATTGATGTCATTAATTGTGTGTTGAATATAACTTCTTTTAGGTTTCAGCGTTAGATCTTCTGACACCAAGAGTAGGAGAATTGTGTGGTGGAAGTCTTCGAGAGGATGATTTTTCAAATCTCGAAAATAAACTTAAAAAATTGGATTTACAAGAATCATTAAATTGGTATTTGGAATTGAGAAAATATGGAAATGTTCCTTCTGGTGGATTTGGAATGGGATTTGAAAGATTCCTTCAGCTTGTTTTAGGAATTCCAAATATCAAAGACACAATACCATTTCCACGGTGGCCACATAACTGCAAACTATAGTGACTAAAAAAAATGTATACAATGACTTTATTTTCGAATAAAGAATTTTATTTGTGTCTTTTATTCAGTGATATCCCTCTGGTGTTGAATATATATTTTTAAAAGGTTAGGAATTTGAGATTAATATAAAAATAAAACATATATTTAATTTTAGGAAGTTATATTTTGAGGTTATTTTAATTATATTATTTTTGGTCTGGACATCTTACCTCAATATTAATGTTGATTTGTTCTTGGACATGTTTCAAAACAATTCTGTTTTATCGTCAGCTTTCCCAGACCTAGTCTGGGATAAGATGTCTGGTAGGTAAGATGTCCAGACCAAAAATAATATAATTATAAATAAAAATAAAACAATTTGCATTTTTGTTTTTATATTTATATTTATATTTATTTTGAAACTAATTCTTTACACAAAAATTAAACACTATAAGTACACTAGATTATGTTGAAATGAAGGAACAATTTAAATATTTGCAACATTGATTTATTTCTATAAGAAAATGCGAAAAAAAAAAAAAGAGTAATCTAGAAATTAAAATTAATTAGGAAAAGGAATTAGAAAAGGGATACTACCTTTTTCTTTATAACAAAATAATTTCTTTTCCAAAATTACTACTATGTACAAACAATACATATTACATTAAAAATAAAACTATTTTTACAGTTTTAACTAAAATGTTCCATAAAAAAATCACAACTTCTTTAAATGAAAAAAGAAAATCTATTATGTCGTTTTCAAATAAAATGCACTTAAGTTATTTGTTCGAAATTGTCACAAACTTAATATATCACATGATGTTTCTGTGCATAATTACACTGATTGTTTCTTTTTATACACCGTCTTAAAACTCTGTACAAATAACTTAATTCACTTCACATAATCGTACACAAACCAGATAGTTCTGTGCCCTTCATCACAGGTGGAAGTTCTGTTAATTTTCGTCCTACTAATCTAGGTTTTAATCGTACTGGTTCAACACCAGGGGGAGGAGGTTCACCAGAGTTCACTTCCTCTTCTTCTATCCTATCCTCGCTAGAATCCCTAACTTCTAATTGCACACGACTTGATTCGTTGTCAGCACTTTGTTCATCTGCTGTAGTTTCAGCTTCAGTATCGTCATTTTGGACATCTTTGGATGATGGAGCTAGAGGTTTCATTATATTTATTTTGATTTTACCGGGAATAGGACCAGTAGATGTTATTTGTGAGGATTCTTCAAACTGAACGTTACCATCAATAGAACTTACTACTGTTGCAAGTGTTGTATCAACAGCAGTTGATATAGGCTCCATAACATCATCATCTACTATGTTTTCTTCTTTTACTTTTACCTCGGGTTCATTATTTACGGTATTTACTTGTTGATCACTCGTTTCAGTTTTACTGATTTGCGTTGAGTTATCATCGGTAGCTGGCTCAAGTTTCACATCTTTTAATTCTGCTTCAATTTTCTCCACTTTTAAATCTTCAGTCTTTGTCTCTTCTGCTGAAAAGTATAATGGTAAAGTTGTAAAGTATTGCAGTATTCTCATATATTACTACTACTACATTCAAATTGACATTAATTAAAATATGACAAGTTGTAATAAAATCAGAAGCTGGAAGATTAAGATATTTGATAAATGATTAGACTAGGCTTGAAAACTCTATTGCAATGTGGCATGCTATTTATTTTCCTAGTTTTTGGCTTGAAATCAAATAATGCCATACGAGATTCAAAAGGGGCTAATGTGGGGACCATCTTAAATATTTATTACATTTTATAGGTGGCAAACTTTTCTAGCTGACCTACAAATTTGCCTTAAAATTTTCAAAAAAAAAATTGTTTTCTTACACACTGTTTACGTTGTTATTAAACAATATTCTTTAAGATCATTAGCATCCTAATTAAAATATGGATGTGAAACAGGCAATAAATTTTGACTTTGCAGGGTATATTGTTTGTTAAGGTAGAATATTTTTATCACTCACCTCATATTGTTGTTCTTATTTGATTATAAACTAGTTTCGGAACATAGTTTCTGTTCCATCCTCAGTATCGTCACGACCGTTGTTCTGTCGTCTTGAAGAGCTGTCCTCTCCTTCCATTGGCTGACTGGAAAACCTCGAAACCAGGTCATTCTCACCGGGAATTTCAAAGTTCATTAATTTCTTCTTTTCGCTCTTTTGAATGTAGATCTTTTCCCAAACAGTAAGTTCTTTTGGTTTTTCTATTTGTTTTAATAATTTTGCTTCTTTCTCGATAAGATGTTTTTCAGACCATGTATGGGCAGCCACTGCAGATTTTTCTACTTCCCCTTTCTTGACATTCCTGAGATGTTCTTTTACTCTAGTTTTCAAATTTCTTTTAGTTTTTCCTATGTAGAATTTCTCACATTTAATTTGATAAATCCCTGATTTGTTTTCTTCTTTAATTTTCTCATTCTTATTAGGTCTAATCAGTCTACTGATGCTATAGTCATTTTTGGGTGCTAACCTTATGTTGAAATCTTAAAAAAAATTTTGAAACTTGTGGTGTTTTAATGGATGATATGTGAATTTTCTAAATTTTACATTATCTTCTTTTACTTTTAGAAGAGTGCTTTGATTAATAAATTTTTGTCTTTTGAACTTGTTTATTTTTTTGCTATAAAAATGAAACTCAAAAAAATAAACAAGTTCAAAAGACAAAAATTTATTAATCAAAGCACTCTTCTAAAAGTAAAAGAAGATAATGTAAAATTTAGAAAATGCACATATCATCCATTAAAACACCACAAGTTTCAAATTTTTTTTTTAAGATTTCAACATAAGGTTAGCACCCAAAAATGACTATAGCATCAGTAGACTGATTAGACCTAATAAGAATGAGAAAATTAAAGAAGAAACAAATCAGGGATTTATCAAATTAAATGTGAAGAATGTGAGAAATTCTACATAGGAAAAACTAAAAGAAATTTGAAAACTAGAGTAAAAGAACATCTCAGGAATATCAAGAAAGGGGAAGTAGAAAAATCTGCAGTGGCTGCCCATGCATGGTCTGAAAAATATCTTATCGAGAAAGAAGCAAAATTATTAAAACAAATAGAAAAACCAAAAGAACTTACTGTTTGGGAAAAGATCTACATTCAAAAGAGCAAAAAGAAGAAATTAATGAACTTCGAAATTCCCGGTGAGAATGACCTGGTTTCGAGGTTTTTCAGTCAGCCAATGGAAGGAGAGAAGGACAGCTCTTCAAGACGACAGAACAACGGTCGTGACAATACTGAGGATGGAACAGAAACTATGTTCCGAAACTAGTTTATAATCAAATAAGAAGAACAATATGAGGTAAGTGATAAAAATATTCTACCTTAATGAATATACGTCAGTGAGAATTCCTAAAATAAGTATATTGTTTGTATCTTAAACTAGCTTGTTAAACATAATGAGCATTGCAAGGAAGGTTAGGGGAGCTAAGAAAAGTTGTTTTAGCTTTCATGCAAACAATACTGTGAAATTAAATTATGCACATGGATAGTAAAATTGTCAATAATTTGTGATTCACATTTCATACATTCAGTTTCAGCACTCAGCAACTTTACCTCAACCCACACTGAACAGAATGCAAGACCTTTACTACAGATACATAGTACATGTATTTGATTCAAAAGTAGAGATTAGGGAATAATGAATGACTCATTAATTTATGAATAATGCACTATCAGTATATCCATTTTCAGTCTTCAACTCTGCAGGGATTGTTCATGGGTTAATCAAAATAAGAGGCAGGTATTTTCCTTCTAAATACATTAAATCTCAGATGTACAGAATTTCTTCTCCACTACAGGTTATGTAATTAATTATGGTATAGAGCTCCAATTAAATTTTAATTGCATGTCTATGCTTTTAATTACCTTGTGAACTAAAAAATATTCATAAATTTGCTATTGTCTGTTCAGCCTAAGAAACACACTTTGACATTTAACTTCCAAACGTATTACTCTGTACAGCATGTGACCTCAGTCAGCTGTTTATTATAGGCCAATAAATTAATGCACACCAATCGTTTTAATTTTTAATGTTCTAGGTTGTATTAACACACACAATGGTATGTTGAAAAAGAATTCAATTATGATAAATTGTTAGTATTAAATTAATTCAAATCAAATTATTGTAATTGACATTCAAATTCCTCTCAAGAATCGATCAGTTTCAAACAAAATTTTTAGCTAATCTCCGACCTTTGAAGAAATATGTTTGTGTATACTGTATTCTGATCAAGTATAGTTAACAGAAATAGCTTCAAATACACAATTATATTAATTGAATACGTGATCTATTTTTTTTTGCTTCTGCTAAGCTGTGCTTTGGCCACGAATGAACTGCAGTAACTACAGCAGCCATGTACTTCGGGGATTTCTTGTCCATTTGTTTTTCTCAAGTTTGGTTCTTAGGCAGGACAGACTATAATATACAATGACTAGATTTGAGAACCATATCTGCATACAATAATTGTAATGGACATGGCACTGGAGGAAAAGTTTTCAGACATTAAAACCTATCCAGGGGGAAGAAGAGCATGTTACATTCAGAACTCTCAGCACGTACACAAATAATTGCCATAATGCACACAGCCATTTCAGTGAGTTTTATGAAAACCATTTAGAAAACAAAATCATATTTGTGCACATTAATGACTTCCTTTCACTGGAGGGTAATGACAGATAAATCCATGATACATGTAATTACTTATTCAAATTAGTTTTTCATTAGCACAAAACTAATTTTTAATAGTTGATTACAGTAAGTTTTACATATTTTTGATCTCTACAGTCCATGAAATTGAGGTACAAAACACAAATATTTTAATGACAAAAGGCAAGTATTTTAGTTCTTTACTCTTAACTAGAAAAAAAAAACATTTAATTTATACCAAGTCTGGAAGAATTACTAGTTCTCAAAACAAACTTGTAAATTTAATCCTTTCTGCCCATAAGATGTCTAGAGTCACTGCCAGTGCTAACCCACAATAGACTTACGATGGCTTAGAGGGAATCATGCAATTGAGTAACTTTGTAACAATATTAAGCAACATGACACATGTCTGCTCACATACATGTTATAATTACATCTATAGTTTGATATACTATGCCTTACATCTGCCACTAGAAAAATTAATAGGCAAGGAAAACTGCATTAACATATCTTTAATACTCATTTGCCTTGTACCATAATTGCTCCCAGCATAATGAGGAATTTGGATAATTACAATGTAGCATGGTTGATTATATGCTACAAGCCAGAAGGTTGGTGATTCGAATCCCAGTAGGGTCGGTTCTTTTAAACTAGCCTAAATCTTTTGTGGCACCACGGCCTTGTGGTTGACTCAGGTTCTATTGTTAATGAGTACTAGATGCTTGTTTTTGAGATGAAGATAGCCATCATGCAAGACCCACAATCTGGCTGACATCTTCTGCCAATAGTCTAGAAATTTGGGGACATCTTGTGCCGATTGTCTAGAAATTTGGGATGCTTAACCTTTTACCACCCAAAAGACCTAAACTCCGGCTGCTGACCTCACATCCACATGTGTCAATCACAGAGGTAGATGATAATCAGCCAGTGTAGGGGTGACATGTGGTCAGCATGTCGAATCCCCCAACCGTTATAGCTGGTTTTCTCAACCTGGAGCCGCTACTTATTGTAGCTACCCAAATGCATCACGATGCTGGGTGGGCACCGGTCCCATACTGGCCGAAATACCATGAGAAAATTCTTCCCCCAGGGAGACTCGAACCAGCGCAAGTCCCGTAGCTCTGCGCCAAGGCTTCCTGCCTTAACCACTCCGCTACGGCGCGGACACCCAAAAGACCTACTTAGGCCTATAGTGGGATCATTTTACCTTTACAATAAGTATTGGCTCCAGTTGACAAAACTAGCTATACTAATTCCGAGCTAACTTTCATTAGTAATGTAGACTGCATTTCATTGGTTGAATAATGGGTCATCCTATGAAATGCTGGAGGGAAAATGTTCTATAGGATCATAACAAGGCCTTGGACTAATACTTGGAAGAAAGAAGAATAATAATGGTTTACCTTTAAGCGTGTAAGAAAATATAGTTCTTTCGAAATAAAGAAAATAAAAGTATGTATTATCTGGTATGTGTCTATGTAAGTTATATAGGATAATCTAAAAATATAATACAATCTTAATAGATTTAGATAAGTATTGTTTTATACTTATGCATGTACAATGCAGAATACGTTGGAATTTAACTGTATTTGAAAAGCGGAGAGAAACATTATTTTGAATGTTTAGTGAAAAAATCCCACAGTCATTGAGGATGTGGTTTAAAATAACAGCAGAATTTATAGTGAGTCAGCATGGAGCAAAAATTCTGCTTGTAATGAAACCATACTGGTAAATAAAGGATATATATTGCATAAAAAAAGCATACAAGTCTGATTACGTGGGCACATATATAATTTTTTTGTCATAAATAAATAAAAATTGGAGAAAGTTATTAATTATTGGTACCATATTATCTTGTATTCAATCTTATTTCCTATAAAATATGACGTCCAAGAACAATGTTTCAATCACTGACAGTTCCATTAAAAAATTCAATCATGGCAGTTAAAAGTAGTAACATGGTTCCCCCAATAGATGGAGTCAGTGAAGTAATACCTTATACAGCTTTGTGTACAGTACTACTGGAACTTAGCTTGGAATTAGTATAACATGGCCGGGAGAACTCAACATGCTGACCACATGCCACTCCTAAATTGGCTGAATAATTGCTTTTCTCTGAATGCCACATCCTGATGTGAGGCCATGTGCCTACTATGTCTCACAAACAACTTCCAAACTGCCATCTGTTGCCAATTTTATGAACTTTGAGATTAAAATTTGCTTGCAAGCAAAAAGAACACTTCAAAAATTCATGGATCTGTATTTGTTCTGAATGTATATCTTTTCCCAAACTGTTAATTCCAAAGGCTTCTCTAAATTTAATTAAAATTATAGTGGTATTTCAAAAGTTTAATTAATCAACTGATTTGGCATTTACTTGATGAAAATCTATTTTTATTACTTATTTTAGGGATTCTCACTATGAGGTATATTCATTAAGGTAGAATTTTTATGTTCATTAAATTAAATAAAACTTGAAATATGAAAATCATATAAAACTTTTAAGTTTTATTTTATTTATTAACACATTCAAAAGTTTAATTTTCTTTTCCAATTTTGTGATTCTCTAGCAAATTATAAGCTGCAACTGCCGAGTTTTAAATGTCACCACTTTATATATACTATATATATTTTTAAAGTGTTCTTTTGTAAGAGTCTAAATTCCTTTAAGTTTTTCCTATACGTATATACTTTACTGCAGTCATAGCAACTAATTCCCAGTTTTCTTACCATCTGGGGCATTAACCTTTTTTCATTAACATCCACAGGAAGTGGTTTATTTTAATCAGGAGAATTATCTTAATTAAAACATAGAGTTAGATTTTATGACTCACCTCATAATTGTAGATTTCTTGAAGACTATAGTTTCGATATGCTACGTATTATTATCAATTCCATCTAATTAGATAGATAGTGACACATAGCATATCATAACTGTAGTCTTCATGAAATCTACAATTATTAGATTAGATGGAATTAATAATGAGACATAGCGTACTGAAACTATAGTATTAAAAAATTTACAATTATGAGGTGAGTCGTAAAAATCTAACTCTATGTATTAATTAACATTTTTATTAGTTATTAGAAGATTACCCAGGGTTCAATCCCAGTTTAGCCATAAATATTTATTTTCAAATATAATATCTCCTTCAGCGAGAAGTGATAATTTAAAATAAAAACATTGACCACATTACAATCTTATTGGATTGCCAGGAGACAAACGAAGCAAATCTTCAGTGTTTGTCAATAGAAATTAATCAACCAACCATTTCGCTATTACAAACCACATATTATATAAAATACATATTTTTTGGTGTATAAGATGCATTTTTATCTTCATTTTCTTTTTTAGTTTTCAGCCATAGGGCAGATCTTTCACTGCAATCATAGCATTTTCATGCTATGCTTTGCAGTTTTACTGGGCAATTATAGGAGTGGTAGTTTCCCCGTTGCTTTCCACTTCATCTTCATAATAGGCCTTAATATTGACTGTCCCTTATACAAAGAAGTATTGTTATTTTTCATGAAATAGCCGATTTTCTAGCCAAGAAGGGTAGCAAAATTGTTTTCAAACCCAACTTCTACTCCAGTTTCCTTTCACTCTATCAAAAGAATTATCTCAAATAAATACATCAATAAACTTAGAGAAGAATACACCACCAAAACATCTGGAAAGGAATGGGAAAATCTACAAGCTTATGACATTACTACATTACAAAGAAAATCTGCAGTAGCAACATTCAGACTGCTAACGGGACATGACTGCTTGAATAAACACCTACACAGAATTGGTATAACAGATTCACCTAAATGCCCTTTTTGCAATTTAAATGAAGATATGGAAAGAAACCATCTCCTCTGTTGTCCAGCTTTTGTAGAAGAGACCAGCCTTTCTGCTAAATATTGGAGTGGCAAGAGAGAGAATGATTTCATTATCAAGTGCTCGACATTAGATACCAATCAACCAACCATATTCCTCACACTATGGTTTTCCCTTTGAAGTGTTTTGAGTGTGTAATGAAAAAAATTAATGTATGCAGAGAGGAAGAAAGGGAGAGAAAAACTTCATGACTTATAAATTCTCCAGTGGATTTCAGTTTTATGATATGAAAAACCAATAACCTTACATCAAGAGTTATAAACTCCAATATGCTAAGAATACAACAATAAATTAGCAGAATCATTTTGGACTCTACCAACGATAAAAAAAACTATACAGCTTTGACGATTTCAGAATTAAACAAGATGTACAACATGGAAAATTATGGAATTAGAGACTTAAGTGTTGAAATGGTCAAACAAAATTCGAAAGGATTGACATTTCAATAATTACTTGAACATAACATTAGGTAACTTTAAATGTGAGGAATTGTTTAATTAATTATATGTTGATAAGAATCAAGTGAATCGTAAATTCTTCTTACCTCATACTTCTATGTTTTTTAAACACAGCACCGCAGTATCAGCGACCATCGTCACCATCATCAGCTGTTTTCACAACTGTTAATTTTTTATTTTGCCGGTAATTATCCAAACTGCCATATGGTGTTCTTTTGAAGGAATCATTTTCTAAACTGCCATCTGTTGTATTTTTGAAGAACTTTGTAATCAAAAATACAACAGATGCCAGTTTAGAAAATGATTCCTTCTAAAGAACACCAGATGGCAGTTTGGATAATTACCGGCAAAATAAAAAATTAACAGTCGTGAAAACAGCTGATGATGGTGACAATGGTCGCTGATACTGTGGTATGAGGTAAGAAGAATTCACGATTCATTTGATTCTTATCAATAAAACCTCATAGTGTTAAAAATTCCCAAATTTATTATATTAATTATATGTTTTTTTAAATCCTCAGATTTTCAGAAAATTTCTTTTATTTGGTAATTTTTGGGGTGCATCCTATACACCGACAAATATAGTATTTGTTTGCAGTATAGATCAGTAATTCATTTTTAGTATTTCATATGGAGATAACAAAGACAAATATTTTTATTCAATATATAACAAAAATGACAAAGTAAACAGTGAAAGTGAAAAACTTTATTGCAACACGTGAAATATTTGTCTTCTCATTTATAAGTGAAAAATACTGGTAAACATTTGACAGAATTAAGACTTCATGATTAGAAAATTATCAAGTTACAAGCCTAAACTTTCATAATTGATTTTACATTCATTTTATTCAATTAATGAAATTATACAGTACTGAAATAGTGGAATAATGTAATGCTGTTTATACTGTGGCCAAGCATTTTAAGACATCATGCACATGGGTATGGGATGTGTGCTGGTTTATGAGGGATGAAATTTTCTCATGGAATTATGGCCAGTGTATGGGATTGGTGCCAACTCAGGATCATGAGAAAACCAGCTATAATGACTGGAGGACCCAACATGACCACATTTCAACCTCCTATACAGGCTGGATGATCATCAGCTCTGAGATCGACACATAAGGATGCGAGACTAGCAACTGGCTAGTAAGCAAATAGCTGTCACATCATGGAGCATATATCACATATTTTATTGTATTGCTATATTTCTAATATTTATGCTCTCTATACAGCAAGCAAGTAGAGATGAATGAAGATTTGTGATTTATTAATAGTGAGTGGAGAACATATTTTAATCGACTCACCTCATACATTTTCAAACTTCTTTGATACCGACGGTTTCAGACAATATCATGTCCTTCATCAGTCATGGCATCCACTCATGTATGAGGTGAGTCGATTAAAATATGTTCTCCACTCACTATTAATGATATAACCTCATAATGTTTACTTCCCAATATTAATTTAAATATATCTGTGATTTACTTTGTGCCTAAAATACTGTAGCTCAGAAGAATATTTGGAAAGCAAGAATGTTAATGGCTTTATTGCCAGATGCAATATAAAATAAGATTAATGAATGAGTTGCTGAAAATGCTTTAACATCTCACCTCACAAAGTTAAGTGTCTTCACGATACTGGTTTCAAAAATATAATTTTACTTCCATCTTCTGTCAAATAGTTGGAGTTTGACTGAAGATGGAAGTAACATTATACTTTTGAAAACAGTATCGTAAAGATATTCAACTTTATGAGGTGAGATGTTACAGCATTTTCTCCAAATCATTCATTAATGTAAATATCTTGTAGTGTTAGCTCCCACTTTGATTTTGATTAAAAAAAATTAAATAAGGTATTTCCTAATTTTGATTTTTATGTTCTGTACTCCTTGAATCTAAGATTTTTCTTGTGAATTTTATGAATATGGAATGATTTTTATCGATATATGTTATGAAATTAAATATAATTAGTTTATAAATAGAAATATGTCTCTTTTAAGAGAACATTTTAATGATTTTGTTTTTTAAACATCTTAATGATGGACAAATTATATTTGAAAAGAAAAATATATGCCTAGACTGCGGTTTTAGGTAGCTCACTTGGAAAGAGCATTGACATAGAGAGTCAAAGGTCCTGGGTTCAAACCCCAGTCTAGGCATATATTTTTCTTTTTATACTTGATAAATGTTACTTCCTAATGATTAAAAAAAAGGTATACTTTATATATTAAATTTGGGAATTTTTAACATTATGAGGTTCAATTAATAATAATTAAAAGAATCATGATGTTTCTTACCTCATACATCTATGTTTCTTTTAACACAGCACTGCAGTATCGGCGACACTTTGTCGTCATCGTCAGCTGTTTTCACGACTGTCAATTTTTTCTCCTTTTTGCCGGTAATTATCTAGACTGCCATCTGGTGTTCTTTTGAAGGAATTCCTCTTCAAACTGCCATCTGGTGTTATTTTGAATGAATCATTTCCTAAACTGCTATCTGTTGTATTTTTGAAGAACTTTGTAATCAAGCTTGGTTCTTCCGGAATCTCAAAGTTCATAGTTCTAGTATGGTTTTTTTGAATATATATTTTTTCCCAAACTGTTAAATCCAAAGGTTTAGATAGATGTTTTAAAAGTTTTGCTTCTTTTTCAATCCTATGATGCTCTAATAAACTATGTGCTGCTATAGCTGATTTTTCAATTTCTCCATTCTTCATGTTTCTGAAGTGCTCTTTTTTACGAGTTTCCAAGTTCCTTTTTGTTTTTCCTTACCTTTTCACTTACCATCCTGAAGTTCATAATAAGTTTCAAAAAATTTTCAGAAATTTTAATATAACATTAGCTCCAATTAACAAATTCAGCCTGGGTAATCTGCTGTTAACTAATAATAAATGTAATACCCCAGACAACAAAAAATCTGGGATTTATCAAATTGATTGCAAAGATTGCAACAAGATATATATAGGAAAAACAAAAAGGAACTTGGAAACTCGTAAAAAAGAGCACTTCAGAAACATGAAGAATGGAGAAATTGAAAAATCAGCTATAGCAGCACATAGTTTATTAGAGCATCATAGGATTGAAAAAGAAGCAAAACTTTTAAAACATCTATCTAAACCTTTGGATTTAACAGTTTGGGAAAAAATATATATTTAAAAAAACCATACTAGAACTATGAACTTTGAGATTCCGGAAGAACCAAGCTTGATTACAAGTTCTTCAAAAATACAACAGATAGCAGTTTAGGAAATGATTCATTCAAAATAACACCAGATGGCAGTTTGAAGAGGAATTCCTTCAAAAGAACACCAGATGGCAGTCTAGATAATTACCGGCAAAAAGGAGAAAAAATTGAGTCGTGAAAACAGCTAACGATGACGACAAAGTGTCGCCGATACTGCAGTGCTGTGTTAAAAGAAACATAGATGTATGAGGTAAGAAAACATCACGATTCATTTAATTATTATTAAAGGTATACTTGTTTCCTTTCATCCAATTAACATATAATAATTATTTTTGAAGAGAAAAATTTTCGCCTAGACCGGGACTCGAACCCGGGACCCTTGGCTTTCCGGGCCAAGTGCTCTACCAACTGAGCTACCGAGGCGAGTTACGATCTAGACGCAAATTTTTCTCTTATATACGTTGTAATTCCCTATCGCCAAATGCTTTTTGAAACCATTGTTTCTATCTTTGCAAATGGCGGCTTCTTAGTTAAGAAGACATTTATTGGAAATTTAACATTACTTTAAAAGCCAGTAAGGCCTCGAATGATGTTTTTATTATTAATTTAACATTTCTCAATGAAAGATAAATTAAATTTGAAGAGAAAAATTTTCGCCTAGACCGGGACTCGAACCCGGGACCCTTGGCTTTCCGGGCCAAGTGCTCTACCAACTAAGCTACCGAGGCAGTCCCGGTCTAGGCGAAAATTTTTCTCTTCAAATTTAATTTATCTTTCATTGAGAAATGTTAAATAATAATAAAAACATCATTCGAGGCCTTACTGGCTTTTAAAGTAATGTTAAATTTCCAATAAATGTCTTCTTAACTAAGAAGCCGCCATTTGCAAAGATAGAAACAATGGTTTCAAAAGCATTTGGCGATAGGGAATTACAACGTATATAGAGAAAAATTTGCGTCTAGATCGTAACTCGCCTCGGTAGCTCAGTTGGTAGAGCACTTGGCCCGGAAAGCCAAGGGTCCCGGGTTCGAGTCCCGGTCTAGGCGAAAATTTTTCTCTTCAAATTTAATTTATCTTTCATTGAGAAATGTTAAATTAATAATAAAAACATCATATAATAATTAACTGATGATCAAGAAAGAATTCTAAAATAACAGAACAATTTTATTTAACTTCAGTTCTCAATATAAAATAATCAATTTTACAATACTGCAAAATTATAAAAATGTAAATTTTTGAGGAGAAAAAAGTCTGTAGGAAATTTTTACTTTAGCTTCCTTAGGAACTGTTAATATTAGGCTTATTCTTTTTTTCTCCAAGATATAAATATATGATATAGCCCATATGTGTAATATTTGAAAAGTCAAAGTTTTCTTCAAAACTTATTATTTTATTTCCAAATAGAATATTAATCATTACTATAATATATTTACACTTTTAACTATGTACATGAAATTAAGGTAAATACTGCCACAATGCAATTCATTCTTTGAAAGGCTAGAAATGAATATAAACTCACCAACTTCCTTTTCTTCTTTTACTTCAGGAGGTTCTGATGTATCCATTGATTCAGTCTTTGCTTCTAATGGAGCATCTTCCTTTTCTTCCGTTTTGACATCCTCAGACATCTGCTCTTCCTGGTCACCATTTTCCTTCTTTACTTCTTCATCTTCTTTAGGTTCAACAATTGATGATTCTTCTATAGACGCTTCCATTGATGCCTAAGGAAGGAAAATATGGATAACGATGAGAAGATATAAAAATTAGGAAAGTAATAAAATACATTCCTGTAATATTTTAATTTATTCTAGAGCAGAAGGTAAATACACAGAAAATACTAAAAAGTAAAATTGTGATATTGCAAAATTGTAGACAGAAAATTTAAAATCTTATCTCATATCCCAATTTGGAAATTTCTGACATACAACTTTTATAAAACAATTTCAACAAATAATATCAAAATATTGGGAATTTGGGAGAGGTGCCCATTTACTTTTTCTTGGCTATGAAAAAGTACACGACAATAATAGAAGAGACACTTTAAGTTTGCTTCACATTTAAATGGAATATCCCATAAGTTAATCAATTTAATTAAATTATTATGCACAGAGGAATTTAAAGGTACAATTAAAGTTGGCAGCTATTGGAGTTGAACAAGGTGGGGTTTGTCCCCCAATTCTTTTTTAATCTTATTATTAAAAAAGCTTTAAAAGAAGTTTTTTTAAATATAAAAATTAATAAATAATTAAATTTTTCTCTTCAAATATAATTTATCATTCAGTGAGAAGTGTTAAATTAATAATAAAAACTTCAATATAAGCCCTACTGGCTTTATAAAGTAGTGTTAAATTCCCAATAAATGTCTTCTTAACTAAGAAGCCGTCATTTTCAAAGATGGAAACAAAGGTTTCAAGGCATTTGGCGCGAGGGAATTACAATGTATATAAGAGAAAAATTTGCATCTAGATCACAACTTGCCTCGGTAGCTCAGTTGGTAGAGCATTTGGCCCGGAAAGCAAAAGGTCCCGGGTTCGAGTCTCGGTCTAGGCAAAAAATTTTCTCTTCAAATATAATTAAACTTGCTTATGCAGATGATACTGCAGTGACTGAAGAAATGGAAAAGGACATTTAACATCTATTTAATATTCTTGTTAAACAAGCAAAAGAAAATGGTCTACAAGTCAGTATTACAAGAACCAATACATTCTCATTTGAAGACATTCGATTAACAAGAATTATTTGAAAACAGATAATTGGGAATTTGAGAAAGTTAAACAATTCAATTTTTTAACGAAAAAATTTAATGGAGAAAGAAATTATATAGCATTTAGCAAGTGCCAATAAACATTACCAAAGTCTGAATAGAGTTTTAAGCTCTGAGCTCATAAATAGAACAACAAAACCTCCAAGCTCTTTAATTGAACAACAAAGCTTAACAGCTACCATAATTTGAGACAGAAATTAGTCCGTAAATGATAAATAATATAACAAAATTAAGTAATTGAAAAATTACATGAATAAGAAAAATATTTAGTAAGATGTACAGCCAAGCAGATATTCTTTAATGGGAGTGAGAAGAGAAAGTGGTAGCTGCTGTTAGCTAAATCCTTATTCCCAAGGGAAGTAGACATGAGGCCTATAACAATTAAATGGATTATTTAGAAAGGATTTGAGGATAGCTTCAATGGAAACTAAGAGTGAAAGGTTAACTTTCTAAAAAAATAACAGTTCGTAAAAAACAAATTAGGGTTGGGAAGAAAAATGCAGATTCCCTTAGCAAAATATGAAGGGAGATTCTTATTGAAAAAGGAGTATCTTTAAGAGGCCAAGAATAGTTAGGTTTGCATAAAAAAGTTTGGGAAATGTAGGTCAAATAACAAGCCAAGACAAGAAAAGCTCCAAGGGTATCTTTCAAAAAAAAAAATAACAAAGACCACTAGAAGGAAGGAAAATCGCTGAAGGTCAAAGAGTTATATTGTGAAAGTTCATTTACAAATCAAGTAAAGAGGTGTGTTATATTTGAAGAGAAAAATTTTATGCTCAGACTGGGGCCCGAACCCAGGACCTTTTGCTCTCTAGGAGACTGCTCTAACGAGTGAGCTATCTGAGCAAGCTCCAATCTAAAGGCTCTTATTACGCTGTTGTGTTCCCACATTGAGTGATTGGTCTTCATGTATACCCTGGTATTGATGATGAAATACAGGGAAATCTTATTACTGTTTTAATTCAATCATGGATCGAACTTTCGTAGAAAAAATTACTATGAGGTTTCATTTAAATCTTCAGTCAGGGGTGTTTAGATGTAACAGACCCTGCCTTAAGAATCTTGAGCAAGAGATATGGGCATAAGATTCATTGATTGAATTATTTGGAGTCTGTTTATCTTAACTCAATATTAATAATAATTAAATGAATCGTGATTTTTTCTTACCTCATACATCTACTACATAGATGTATGAGGTAAGAAAAAATCACGATTCATTTAATTATTATTAATTGAACCTCATAATGTTAAAAATTCCCAAATTTAATATATCAATATTAATGTTGATTTGTTCTTGAACATGTTTCGATTATATCATAATCATCATTAGCATCTTGTCCAGACTGGTTGGATTTATGTTGTAAACCCTGGATGTCGATGTCAGCTCCCTATTGTCGTTGGCCAAAGAACCTCCAAACGAGGTCACGTTTGTTTGGAGGTTCTTTGGCCAACCACAGGAGGGAGCTGACATCAACATCCAGGGTTTACAACATAAATCCAACCAGTCTGGACAAGATGCTAATGATGATTATAATATAATCGAAACATATTCAAGAACAAATCAACATTAAAATTGGGGTAAGATAAACGATATTCCAAATAATTCAATTAAAAGAACCTCAAAATATTACTGCCTAAAATAAAACATCAATAAGATTCATATTGTTTTTTTTTTCAAATGCCCCAGGTTTGTCTTTCGACATTCCTGGTTTCTCTCCTGGCATGGCGTACTTGTAACCCACTTCTGAGGTTGGGGCGCCTGGAAGGCCCCCGATGATATGATGGGTGATGATAATAATGGTGCACCAGGAGAGTCCCTAATCCTAAGCTTAACCTAAGATGAATATGAATGATGATGATTGCGATGGCCATTTTTGTTGCAACACACACTTGCTTTTTTTATTTCACCATAACACACTTGCTCTTCAGACTTCAAGAGAGATGCACATGGCTCTCGTGGAAGACATTTGTGATTACCTTTGTAACAGAATATATTAATTTAGTAGCAATACTTAAAAGTTGTGTCTTGAAGCGCTAGAGCCACAATTAGTCTCTACTGACAAATATATTTAGCGTGTTAACATTATCATTTGCTTGAAGTTCTTTAAGTGCATTATATGTCTACAAGTCAGATTTATTCTTGAAGTCTAATGTATCCACAGGAATTAATATTACTATATTTGAAGAGAAAAATTTTTGCCTAGACCGGGACTATATAAATACAACAAATGCCCATTGTGTTATCAATCACTTATAAGATTGTCATCTTGTGTTTATTCTGGTGCCCTTGTATACCCAAATTAACCCACCTATGAACTGTTGCCACAAATTTTACCAACATTATATGCAGCTAAAAATCTGGATCCCACAAAAAAAATCAGGAAAATCTCATTAATTTTGAAATATGATTTTACAAAAAATGTTTCATTCAGTTGAATGAAAATGAAGAATGGAGAATAAAGAAATAAATGAGAATTAAGAATGTTGTTGCAAGAACTGGATGTCGTAGCAATAGCGAGGATTAGAATGATGCGATGGTCACATTCTACATCAAAAGAATACAAAACCTATTTAAAATTACTATGGGCAATCACCCACGAGGTAAAAGACTATTGGACAGACTAAAAAAATGTTAATGTTAAAAAACCTGGTGTATCATGGGTCGAAAATTTTTAAGAATGAGAAAAAAACCTAATTTGGATTGAAGTATCCCAGAATTGATTGATTGAACTTTTAGATACCCTAATCTTATGTAATGTTCATGGGTTTTATATCATATTTTTATTAACAACCTGCATTTACCATATCCAGGGTATATTGTTTCAGGGCAAATAACTTACTCAAAGTTAAAATTGGGAAACACATTATGAGGTTCTTAATTAATAAATTAATGAGTCATTTTAACATCTTACCTCATATTTCATGTTTTTCAAACACGGTAACTATAGTTTTCAAATGATCTTGTCATTCATTTTCACCGCCATTATGACTACCGGATATTCGTTGGAATCTCCCTCTATAACGTTGCCATCTGGTGTTGATTTGACGAACTTCGAGATATCGTTGCCATCTGGTGTTGATTCGATGAACTTCGAGATGAGGTCACGTTCATCCGGAATGTCGAAATTCATAGATTTAAATTTGTTCTTCTGTATAAATATTTTCTCCCAAATTGTCAAATCCAAAGGTTTTTCCAAATGTTTTAGAAGTTTAGCTTCTTTTCAATTCTATGACCTTCCAACAAACTATGTGCTGCAATAGCTGATTTTTCAATTTCACCATTTTTTGGATTTGACAGTTTGGGAGAAAATATTTATACAGAAGAACAAATTTAAATCTATGAATTTCGACATTCCGGATGAACGTGACCTCATCTCGAAGTTCATCGAATCAACACCAGATGGCAACGATATCTCGAAGTTCGTCAAATCAACACCAGATGGCAACGTAATAGAGGGAGATTCCAACAAATATCCGGTAGTCATAATGGCGGTTGAAAATGTTATGACAAGATCATTTGAAAACTATAGTTACTGTGTTTGAAAAACATGAAATATGAGGTAAGATGTTAAAATGACTAATTAATTTATCAAATAACTTACATTGACAATTTTCAAACTTATCAGAAATACTTTTTTTTAAAGTCTAAATTCAATGCCTGTTGAAAATATGATACACAACCTACCTCATGGGAGTTTTCGTTTGTCTCCATGGTACTGATTTGAATAGCTCTAAAGTTCTACTTGTTGATATGTATTATCATTACAATGTGTTAGTTTTTCTTGATATATTATTAAAATGTATTTAATTAAAAGGTAAAAATTTACTAACCTTATAATCTCCATAACAAAGAGGATGGTATGTTTTACCATCTACCCGTATTGCACAACGAAGATGCCATTCTTCTCTTTCTTCGTTATAAAACTGTTCAAACTTATCATGACAAACAGCCACAGGATGTATCTTCTGGATTTTCTCCAGCA
The DNA here is from genome assembly GCA_030220185.1 of Diploptera punctata. Taxonomy (NCBI): domain Eukaryota; kingdom Metazoa; phylum Arthropoda; class Insecta; order Blattodea; family Blaberidae; genus Diploptera; species Diploptera punctata. The sequence goes on along the minus strand of JASPKZ010002311.1, from coordinate 1,696,560 downwards.
CAGACACTAGGAACTTCTTGAACTTCCTTTTCTTCTTCTCCTGTAGCCTGGGTTTCAAACCAGCTTTGTGCTAGAATACAAATATTTACATTACATTTTAATTAGGTGAAATAATATAAAGAATACAATGTTAAATATGTTGGTTAAAAGATAAATTCAATTCTCTTATAGTATATGAATATGAAAAAGACACACAAAGTTAAACTTCAGAGCATGGGAAGAATATATTAAAAAAGTTAATCTGAAATTAAAATTAATATCTTAACTTATGCCTTACCAACCACATAACATAAATTTGTAATTTATTATTAATAACATTTCATCCAACCTCACAGTTTGTATTCTGTTTAGATGGTTTTGGAATAATTTTTCCATCTTCAGCATTTTCTTGGCCATCTCCAAGGAGTGATTTTGGAAATAAACAAGATGAATATTTAATTTTAGGAAGTTATATTTTGAGGTTATTTTAATTGTATTATTTTTGGTCTGGACATCTTACCTCAATATTAATGTTGATTTGTTCTTGGACATGTTTCAAAACAATTCTGTTTTATCTTCAGCTTTCCCAGGGAACAAATCAACATTAATATTGAGGTAAGATGTCCAGACAAAAAATAATATAATTAAACAAGATGAAAATCCTACAAATTTAGTTTAAGAAGAAGAAGAGAAGAAGAATTTTGTCAATAGTGAATGCACAGTTTCTTCCTCCATAGGGAAAACAAAAAGAAACTTGAAAACCAGAGTGAAGGAACACCTTAGGAATGTAAAAAATAAGAAAGAAAAATCTGCAGTAGCTGTTCACACTTGAACAGAAAAACATAAAATTAAAAGACAGGCTAAGTTCTTCTTCTTCTTCCTTCCAAGTATTAGGCCAAGGCCTGTTACGATCCTATAGAAAATTTTTCCTCCAGCTTCTTCCGGAAAATTCTCGTATAAGACTTGAAAGCATAATAATAGTCCCTTCGATTGGTTGCCGGCCAAAGGAAGGCAAGACCAGTGATGGGCCTGCCATCTTATAGCCTCTGGTCAGGCTTTTCTGGAGAAGAAAAGAAAATAATGGAAAGAAGAAATGGAAGAAAGGAAAGACTCCCTAGCCCTCGGATGCCCTAATAGCGTCGGGGTCGAAAAAACAAGAGTTAACCAAGAGAGGTTAGATAGTAAAGTTAAGAGAGTGCAAAACACAAGTAAGTGGAAGAAATGTTTTGCTCGGCTTGGGCACCTTGTGGTCGCCATCCACATATCCCCTAGATGAGGACCCCTGAGGGGACAGGCTAAGTTAATAAAACAAATAGAAAAACATGAAAAACTCATTTGGGAAAAAATGTAAATTTAAAGAAAAAAGGAAAAATTAATGAATTTTGAAATTCCAATGGAATGTGATTTGATTTGGAGGTTCAATGGTCTACCTAGAGATGGAGGAAGAAACTGTGCATCACTACGACAGAACAATGGTCAAGAAAATACTGAAGATGAAATAATTATTCCGAAACCGGTTTAAAAAGAAGACAAAATATGAGGTGAGGTGATATCTTGTTAAATATTAAATTATTAGTACCTTATAATGTCACTTCCTACTAGGTTTAAATAAATTTTTATTTTAAAAGAAGATGTTAAAAAGGGGAAAAGAACTAGATTCAAAACTCAAACAAGTAAGTAGTCAAACAATAGAAGATACACATCCAACCACTGAATGACTCATTGCATACACAGATGGGTCATTTAAACAAACAGAAGGAAGAGTGGGCTCACTTGTCCCATTATATGTACAGCAGTCAGAAAAAAAAAATTTTTTTTTACACTGAAGTAAAAGATATTAAAAAACAGTCCTGTATCTACTAGCATATAGACCGTAGATAAAATAAAAAAAAATGTTGTAGGCAGATTCTAAAGCAGCAAAGCAAGTAATAGCTTCAAATAATCAACCCTCTTTCAAAATTAGCTATGAAAACAAAATTATTAAAACAGCTAACAGTTCTAGGTAAACAAATTAATCTCACCAACCCACGTGGCATTAGCGGGAAATGAGAAAACTGATATCCCTCTCTTAAAGGAACTAAAATATTAGTCCAGGTTCAATCATGATTGGGACTAGTGAGGGTTTTTTCTGGTTTTTCCTCATCTGTAAGACAAATGTCAGGAAACTTTAAGGCCCAAGTAGTCCCCAAACACCATTAAGCCAACATAATCACCCTATCAATATTCACATTGTTTTATATCAATGTATGAGTGAATGATATATCTTGTCTTAAAAATTCATGTTGTCTCAGTGGTGGCCCTGGCATTGAGCCAATCACTCATCTGGAAGGCTCCCATGTCTTTGTGTGGTCAGAAAAGTATGTGTATGATCCAGAGTTTGGAAGTCCTCTCCTAATATATCATATTCCTGGGAGGTATGGGGCACATAAAAGTACGAGGGCGGATCGGAAAGTAACGCACAATAATTTTTTTCTGCCTTGGTATTGCAGCTAGAATGTTGAAATTTCACAGAGATATAGTTTGAAGTTTTCACTACAGATGGTATTTTTTTCTCAGGTGCACCTCTTGCGAGAGAAGCTTGAACTATGCAACAAAGATGGCGCGCATGCTACAGTCGTCCACCTGTGAGGAACAGAGAAGTGTTGTTCGATTTTTGTGGGCCAAAGCGCATAAACCCAGTGAAATTCACAGGGACATGTATGGGGATGATTGTATGGACCGTAGCAATGTCTCCAGGTGGTGCACATTCTTCCAAGAGGGACGCGTGAACCTTAGTGATTCCTGGCCGGCAAACGCTTTTAGACAGATGTGGAAGTGAAATCAGCAGTGCGCAGATGGCTACACTCCAACCAAACGGACTTCTACGAACAGGGCATATTGAAACTGGTAACACGATGGGAAAAATGTGTTGAGAAAGTTGGTGACTATGTCGAAAAGTAGGTAAAAGATGTAAGTTCATTGTGATTTTTTCCCTTTTTTTTACTATTAAACTTTTAAAAAAAATGATTGTGCGTTACTTTCCGATCCACCCTGTGGACGACTGTAGCATGCGCGCCATCTTTGTTGCATAGTTCAAGCTTCTCTCGCAAGAGGTGCACCTGAGAAAAAATACCATCTGTAGTGAAAACTTCAAACTATATCTCTGTGAAATTTCAACATTCTAGCTGCAATACCAAGGCAGAAAAAAATTATTGTCCGTTACTTTCCGATCCGCCCTCGTATCTACAAAGGGAGAAGTTAAACTATAAAAAAAACACAGAAATAAAGACTCCATCATTAGTAACACCTGAATATCTGCATGATGCTTGATGGGTTAAATCTAGCAATTTGCCATTAGAAACAATAATTACAAAACTTACCTCTTTCCTCCAAATCTTCAATTTCTTCAAATTGAATCCAATCAGAAACATCATAAAACCATTTTCTACTTGGAAATTTATGAGCATTATCTCTCTCACGCCTGTTCTGACGAAAATGCCAATCTAAGTGCTGACTGTATTTCATTGTTTGCTCTGGAGGGAATCGAACACCACATGAACTACACTGGATCCCAGAGTATAGGATTGCAAGAACTCCTGGCTGACGCCTGTAACAATTATAAAATTTCAAATGTTCAGTCATCTACAAAGGTTCCCATTGCTTAACATTTAAATTGAAATTTATAGTTTCTTTTTTTAATCCAATTGAAGGAAACTGATATTTTAAATTTAAAAACCTCCAAGTACCTACCATGATGGGGCATGCCGTAGCGTAGTGGTTAAGGCACTGAGCTACAAGCCGGAAGGTCGAGGGTTCAAGTCCCGGTGGGGTCAGGATTTTTAAACTGACCCAAACCTTCTGGCGGCACTATGGCCCTGGGGTCGACTCAGCCTCTAACGGAAATGAGTACCAGACGCTTGTTCTGGGGGTAAAGGCGGCCGTCACGCAGGGCTGACAACCCGGCTGACATCAAGTGCCGATTGTCCAGAAATAGTAGGAGCCTTAACCTCCTACTACCCCAATGGCCTCCTGAGACCTGTAGTGGGATTACTTTACTTTTACCTACCATGGTTATTGAGGTAGGTTTCATTATATTAAAAGTTGACAAATTAAATCATAGAATAAAATGTTGCAGATATTACTTATAATATACTTACTTATAAAAATAATGTTGCAGATATGTTAAAAAAGGGGCAATGAGAAACTAAGTAAATTAAAATGATCCCACTACAGGCCTCAGGAGGCCATTGGGGTAGTAGGAGGTTAAGGCTCCCACTTGTTATTGTTATAAATTGTAATATTTTAAATTATTATGAGTTAGGGATTTTAATTATTTTCTGTGGCACAGGGTTTAACAGGTCTCTACATCTAATTTTAGTGTGCTGAATTCAAATATGTTAACAGTTTTTTCATATCAAGTAAGGTTTTTTTTTGCAATGTTGAAATTAAATATTTATTATTTTTTGTATTATATGTAATAGCCACCACAATCTTTTAAATTGCTTTAAAATCTACAGAGGCTTGATACAATATCAATTGTGCAGTTAAAACCATTATATATATATATATAAATATTGACGATTTTATTATTAATTTAACACTTCTCATTGAAGGATAAATTATATTTGAAGAGAAAAATTTTCGCCTAGATCGAGACTCGAACCGGGACCCTTGGCTTTCCGGGCCAAGTGCTCTACCAACTGAGCTATCGAGGCGAGTTGCGATCTAGACGCAAATTTTTCTCTTATATACGTTGTAATTCCCTCGTGCCAAATGCTTGAAACCGTAGCTTCTATCTTTGCAAATGGCGGCTTCTTAGTTAAGAAGACATTTATTGGGAATTTAACACTACTTTATAAGGCCAGTAGGGCTTCTATTGACGATTTTATTATTAATTTAACACTTCTCATTGAAGGATAAATTATATTTGAAGAGAAAAATTTTCGCCTTTGGGTCTAGATCGCAACTCGCCTCGGTAGCTCAGTTGGTAGAGCACTTGGCCCGGAAAGCCAAGGGTCCCGGGTTCGAGTCTCAGTCTAGGCAAAAATTTTTCTCTTCAAATATAATATATAAATATATTTGAATTTTATTTTGAAGAGAAAAATTTACACCTAAACTGGGATTTAAACCTAAGATCTCTGGTTTTATACATCATGTTCTACCACTGAGCTATTTAGGTACCTCAGTTCAAATGAAAATTTTTCTCTCGCTTATACAATCCCTCCATGCCAAAGGCAATGAACCTTAGTTTTACATACCACCTGGCAGCTTCTTCTCAAGAAGAACTCAAATGTGAATTAACATCACTATTATAGCCACGTAAAAAGTGTGTCCTTCAGTGAGAAGCGATAAATTTAAAATAAAAAATTAATATATCAAAAATATATTGACTCTGACCAGTTTAAAACCACAAAGATTGGAACCAGAGACAAGCCTGGTTAACTACTAGTCCATCAGGACCAACTATGAAAAGGATCTCTTATTTCACTTGGCATAACTTTTACAACTTTTCAGTGAGGTTATTATATTATTTACAAAAGGAACAAACTTTTCCTTTATACATCCTACTGAGAGAAAGGATAATGTATATACGGGGTGAATCATAAATATGGCTATACGTTTGATCGCATTGTGTGATGAAAATATTACCATTACAGGAAATGTGAAATTACCGTTGGAAAGGCAATTATTCAAATTACAAAAATGGAATAAAACAAAACAGTGTAGAACTTATGTCCTTAGTCAAAATGGCGCTGAATATGCAACAGCAAATTACAATTGCTGCATGGGCAATAACGTATGCTAATGATCATGGGGCTGCAAGATGGGCAAGACGTGAGTTTAATGTAGCATTGAAGCCATCAACTGTGGGGAAGTGGAGAAAACGACTGCTGGAAATGGGAAGGATGCATAAAATCAAACCTCCTGGAAGGCCTCGCATTAGCATGGATGCAGAAACAACGAAGAGAATTGTGGAGGTGTTCGACGCTAGCCCACAAAAATCAACCCGTCAAGCTGCACGTGAGCAGTGATTTGTTTTGTTTTGTCCTATTGTTGTAAATTGAAGGATTCCCTTTCCAATGATAACATCATATTTCCTTTAATAATAATATGTTCGTCACAAAATGCGATCAAATATATAGCCATATTTCTGAATCACTCTATACTTTAGCCTGCAAACTTAGCTTAATGCTTGAATTATAATGACATGTGCAAATAAAAATCAAGATGATATTTTTGTATGATAAAATTGTACTTACACTTTAAGTGAATCAGGTTGCTTCAAGTCAACGTGTTTTATAGACCGTATTTCCTCCTCCTTCTTTATTTCTGCATCAGTCTTCTGGGCTTGTGGAACAATACCTGTAGCTACAAGCTTCTGAATAGCTCATCCACATTTATTTCAGTGCGGAGGAATGGGATGCTTGCAGATCCACCTGCACTTGGCAGCGAAGATTCAGAAACTCCAACTACAAAATACAATACTAATGTAATCAAAATTAAAGTGGAAAGTAACACTATGAGGTATTTTCAATTTATAAATGAGTTGGAGAAAATGTTTTTATATCTAACCTCATAAAGTTGTCTATATTCACGATACCAGTTTCAAAGGTCATTCACCTTCATCTTCAGTCAAATTCCAACTCAGTGATACATTTAACTCCAACTCAGTTGGAGTTTGACTGAAAATGAAGATGAATGACCTTTGAAACCGGTTTCAGGAATACATGCAACTTTATGACGTGATATATATAAAAACATTTTCTCCAACTCATTTATAAATTCAAAAATACAATACTAAATTTAAACATACTGTTACTTCATGATGACTTTTACAATATCCACATAAAAATATAAATTTAAAAAGAGTTCATATAATTTTATTGACTATTTAACTCATGCCCAAAATGAGAGTCAATGACCAATCACGTTTCAATGATTTCTGTTTTACAACCAATCACAGTCATGTTTCACCAAATATTTATCAATATTAAATTTACCATATTAAAGAAAGCTCCTCCTTTTTAATATTTTGAACAGGTCTGACCATTATTTTGCAATGACTGACTCTATAAGAAATATGGCTACCAGATTGTATATATAGTGCATGGATGTCAACACACAGCGCTTGCAGGAGTTAATATAAAAACATTTGTAGCAATTGATTATACCACCAAAAAAAGAAACCACTGTTTGCACTTTCTTAAATGTATTTTTTCCCAGGTAATAATCCAGAAAAATATAATTGTCATATTTATATCATACGACATCAGAAATGAATTAATATACAGTTTGATGTGTTTAATTTTTTCTCCAATAGATAGCATTCATACAATATTGCATTCCTTTGGCAATAAATAGTATGATCTGGTTGCAGTGATAAACAAAAGAAGCAGATGGAAGCGTGCCAATCGTTTCTCATTTGTTTTCAAACATCGCCGTTTACATTAAATATATAAATATTTTAAAATAACTATAGTTAAACAATGATTTGTGAGTAAACAGCTTAATTTTATTCGTTAAATAGTCCTAACAAATGCCACTCTTGATTTCCAAATTCTCTAGATAAATTCACTCCTCACTTCGTGAGTCGTGAATTATCGATAATTTGGAAATCACTCGTGGCATTACTTATGATGATTAATGACGTAGCCCATTGTTCAGCCATAGCCTCTCCTTTTTCAGGAGTTTATAGACCAAGTTCAATAGTTATCTTATTCACCCAAAGATGTCATGAGTGGCATTTGGACAGAGAAACACAAAATAGATACAAATAAAAATTATTAAAACAGTTAGAAAATACCAATGAACTCACAATATGGGAAAAAATCTATATACAGAAGAACAAGGAGAAAATTATGAACTTTGAAATTCCTGGAGAAAGGAGCCTCATTACCAAGTTCTTTGGAACACAGATCCAGGGCCGACAACTTGAAGAAAAGAAAAAAACCAGTGTGCGAACAAGCTGAAGATGGAGCAATAGTTTTGAAACTATCGTCCAACAAAATAAACATATGAGTTAAGAATGTTAAAAAATACAAACTCAAATTTAAAAAAAAAATGGGATCAACACGCTGACTCAATGAGACATCTAGCAAGTAACTAAGGTATTAAATTTTTCTCTTCAAATTTAATTTATCTTTCATTGAGAAATGTTAAATTAATAATAAAAACAACTAAGGTATTGTAATCAAATGGTAAAGAGAAAAATTTATGCCTGAACCGGGAATCGAACCCCGAACCTTCAGCTTTCCGTGCTGATGCTCTAACCATTGAGCTAATCCAGGCTTCCTTCCCATCCAAGCATAAGGTTCGATTCCCGGTTCAGGCATAAATTTTTCTCTTTACCATTTGATTACAATAATTTAGTAGTGTACTCTAATATACTTATTTCAATCATAGTAACAGCTTTAGCTTCTTAATATTAATTTAATAACTAAGGTATTACTAGGATTAAGTTATGTAGGCAGGAAATAACACTATGATTTTGTTCAGTTGTTTCTAGGATGTCTAGGCGAAAATTTTTCTCTTCAAATTTAATTTTTTTTGTTTCTAGGATGTTTGAAATTGATAAATTTTGCTTAGAGGTCTCTTTGTTCAGCCTGAAAATCTTCAGACTCTGGATCCATAGCTTAAAGAACCGATGGAGCATGACCTTGTTTGGAGGTTCTTTGGCCAACCACAGGATGGAGCTGACATCGACATCCAGGTTGTGCAACATAAATAAAACTGACGATAAAACAGAATTGTTTTGAAACATGTTCAAGAACAAATCAACATTAATATTGAGGTAAGATGTTTAGACTAAAAATAATATAATTAATGCTATGAACGTCTTTATTGTGACTGTTTTGCCTCTAATAGTTGAACTATGATTATAATTTATCACTTTATGCTTATAGTAATGTCTTTGTGCTGACTGAGAACACACAATTGTGATGAGTAACAATGAACTTGGCCAGGCTACACATCGAACAGATTCCAGATCCCAGTTGAGACGGTAAAGCCATGTGATTTATATTAACTCATTCCAATGCCTGAGCAACCAAGGACACTGGTACAGAAACTCCGTCTCTGCTGTACACTATAATTTGCAATGGATAATTTGAAAGTTAACTATATAAATGCCATCTATCCACGGAATGCAGAACCTGATGTACAAAAAGTGCAATGGGTGGAATGCACACAAAATTGTAATAATGTATAAAATTGTGGAAGTCATGACTGAAGAGGGACAAGATATTGTCTGAAACCGCTAGTATCAAAGAAATTTGAAATTATATGAGGTGAGTTGTTAAAAATATGTTCTCCACTCACTATTAATGCATAAAATTGTATTTAAAATAATACATACCAGGTACAGGTGCAGGCATTGGCTGCAATTCCTGTGGTTTGGCTGACCATCCTGAGAATCCTGTTCCACCTGGTAGTTAAAGCCAGATGCTGGTGCTATCACAGCAGGCATCAAACTTGTCAGCATTTCCAGAGGTAGCTGTCCTTCTACAAGTTCAAATAAAATAACACGTTAATTCTAGCATTATAATTTTTAGAACTAGCATATGGCAAATTACATATGGAGCTTTTATAGGTAAAATCATTATGAGGTTTAATGTAAATCTTCGGCCGTAGCGTAGTGGTTAAGGCACTGAGCTACAAGCCGGAGGGTCGAGGGTTCAAGTCCCGTTGGGTCAGGATTTTTAAACTGACCCAAACCCTCTGGCGGCACTATGGCCCTGGGGTCGACTCAGCCTCTAACTGAAATGAGTACCAGATGCTTGTTCTGGGGTAAAGGCGGCCGTCACGCAGGGCTGACAACCCGGCTGACATAAAAGTGCTGATTGTCTAGAAAAAGTGGGAGCCTTAACCTCCTACTACCCCAAGGGCCTCCTGAGGCCTGTTGTGGGATCACTTTACCTTTTTACATATGGAGCATTCAGTATTTTAAAGTGTGCTTTGTTCATACACTAGGGATTAAATATTGACCAATTCAATTTATGCCAGCATTGTCAAACCTGGCTCCCAAATGTTTCTCACTTGTAAGCTAAAGAACACACAAACCAGTTCTACCAAAAACATTGTAATATAATAAATTTACCCTATTTCTCGCGTAATTTGTGTCCCCTCCCCCCCGCTATTTTTTTATGGAATTATTTTGAACTTTATTTTTGCTCCATGTAATTTGCGCACAACATTTTAAGTAGGGCACGTTAGATTTTTCTTTCAGTGTGAGTAGGGCTTTTTCCTTCCCTGAATTCTATTGCCAATTCTTACATTCCAATGCAGGTCATGTACTAGCAACTGAACTACCTGATTCACAAAGAACCGCAAAGTCCCCATCTACTTTAAACAAATGGCTTGTCCTTGGTATGCGACAAGATTTATGACAAGTAAATAACTGGTATTTCAATGAATGAATGAATGGGAAGTCCATTTCTTAAATGGATTTAAAACTTGCGTTAATTTCTCAAATAAAATAGGAGATTATATTTACAGTTTTATATAAATGGGTTTTACTAGTTTTTGCATATCACATACATATTTTTGCACAATTCATTTTTAACACAAAAATGGGAGTGCAACGGTCCACCACTCATCTGCCAGTACATACGTGCCTTATTAAAATATATAAATCCCTAAAATAATGCAATTTTAAAATATAATTACTGATTTTCTTCATACTCATTTCTCATTGTGTTTACCTGAAAGTAAGGTTTATCCTACGACCCTCTCCTATGTTATACATTACCGTTTCCTTCCGATGACAACAATTTATATAAAACTGTAAATAAACACATAATTTAACACAAACATTGGACAAAATTAAATAGACCAAAATATTTTAACAGGTCAACAATATAAGCAAATGCAGATTGGCACATTTCTGACTTACGTGTTCTATTCCTTGTTTGTTGAACAGGAATAAACTGGACCAGCAACAGCATCATTTCTCCATGGAATTGTCCTGCGAGCTTCTTGCATGTTCAGCATTCTTGAGGTGAATCTCTGTCTCTATCAGTTCCAAAAGGTTTTCCTTCCTTATCGCTCCCTCTCGCCCCCTGCTCCAGAATTGCTAGAACCTCCTGCATAATACAATCAGAGAATTAACCCATAGCCATAGGTAACTAGATACAAAATTCTAGTTTGGAATACATTGCAGGATTTCAAAGAAATCACAGAAGAAAGGAAAAATAATTATATTATTTTTAGTCTGATCATCTTACCTCAATATTAATGTTGATTTGTTCTAGGACATGTTACAAAACAGTTCTGTTGTATCGTCAGCTTGTCCAGACGATAAAACAGAACGTTTTGAAACATGTGCAAGAACAAATCAACATGAATATTGAGGTAAGATGATCATAACTAAAAATAATATAATTAAATACGCTCACCATATCACTTTCCTAAAATTAACTATTAAGGAAAAATAAAACTTAGAGATTGACTCTTTTATTTAACTTTCACAGGGAAAAAACACTATGAGGTTTAATTTAAGAATTAAATTAATGTTTTTACTACCTGACCTCATATCCTTTTTCTTCTAGACTGCAGTTTTGGAGCTTATCTCCATCATCAGCAGCCTCTGGTCGACCGGTGTTATGTCATTTCTTGGCGGTTTTCTTCTTCCTTCTATCAGTGGGAACGGTATAAACCTCTGGAATCATTGTCAAAATTTGCAGGAGTTTAGAAATTCATGAGTTTAGAAACTCCCGCAAATTTTGACCTGATCCAGAGGCCCATCGGTCCACCGATAGAAGGAAGAAGAAAACCGCCAAGAAACGGCATAACACCGGTCGACCAGAGGCTACCGATGATGGAGATAAGCTCCAAAACTGCAGTCTAGAAGAAAAATGATATGAGGTGAAGTAATAAAAACATTAATTATATTATTTGGTCTGGACATCTTACCTCAATATTAATGTTGATTTGTTCTTGAACATGTTTCAAAACAATTCTGTTTTATCTTCAGCTTTCCCAGTCTGGGAAAGCTGAAGATAAAACAGAATTGTTTTGAAACATGTTCAAGAACAAATCAACATTAATATTGAGGTAAGATGTCCAGACCAAAAATAATATAATTATAATAACCTCAAAATATAACTTCCTAAAATTAAATATTAATAAAAACATTAATTTAATTCTTAAATTAACTCTATTTAATATTTGTATATCTCCCCCGTTGTCCAGCTTTTGTAGAAGAGACCAGCCTTTCTGCTAAATATAGGAGTGCAAGAGAGCAAATGATTTCATTATCAAGTGCTTGACATTAGATACCAACCATATTTGTATAATACGATGAGAGTATATAGCTAAAACAGAAACTAACTAATATTATTGCGGATAAGGTCAAAGACCCCCATACACTGCATCCATTTCAGAACATGAAAAAAACAGATGGGGATAATATAATACAGTGTTATCCCTCTTTTACACTTTTCAAGGGACCAGAGGGAAAGTGGAATAAATTGGGGGAAAGTGAAAATTATGGGAAACGAGGAGGAGCTAAAAAATGTTGACCCTCATATTGAGCAACCATTCTGAAACTTGCAAAAAAGCACTGACTGGGATAATATAAAATATTGGATAAAAATGTAATGTTTATTTTAATTTAAAATAAAATTCTTTACACCTCACCTCATATCATGTCTTATTTATTTAGAAGACAAAATATCAGGTGAGGTGTAAAGAATTTTATTTTAAATTAAACCTCATAGTGATATCCCTATAATAGTTAATTGTAATGTGTCTTTTGAACTGCTGAAAACATACAATTACTTTATTTCTTTTACTTTCACCATTTAAAAAATAAATAACAAAGAAAGGTTCAGCAAGCAGCACTATTAATCTTTATTGATATATTTAAAAAAAAAAATATTTTGCCATAGAAGTACATGGGTTGAATTTCAGAAATGTTTGAAAGTTCTAAGTCAACTTCGTTGGCTCGATAAACATGTTCTGCTCTTTATCGATTGTACAAAAGCCAGCTTCGTTGGCTCCTTATCGATTGTATAGCAGCCAGCTTCGCTGGTTCAATGAACTTGCTCGGCTATATATCGATTGTACAGAAGTGAGATAATCGATCACATAAATCGAATATCTTCGATCTTTAACGCTGAAGATTGATGTGATGTGTCATAAATTGCGGGAAAACAACATTTCAGAAACATAAAAGCGAGGTTTTTAATACATTGTGAATATAGGAAAACTGAAGGGATCTTTAAAAAATGTAAAAGGCGCGAACATAAAAGCTGGGTAATACTATATTAGTATACTGTTTAACCCTTTGCCCCGTATAGCGTAGTAAAACGTACTGAATGTGCTTTGTCGCTGCCCCGCATAACGTACCAAAGCGTAGTAGACTGTAATAGGGCTGTATTTCTACTTGTATTTATTTTCTTGGAAAATTTTATTATTTTTGTCATAGTTTGGTATCTGTGGAATGCATTAAAAGCGGCAACAAGGCTTGCTTTGTACATTTTCGTAAATTTCTTAACGGTATTTTCTTTGTGTACCGAACCCTTTTTCGAAAACCTCTATCGGTTCATCTGTAACCATTGTTAACGAAAGAAAAAATTCAGGTCTTAGGAAAACTATTTCTAGTTTCAATCCACTGTGCAGTGAAGACATTGTGGCCGCGATTGATGAAGAAATTGATTATTAAAGTGATGGTTGGAACGCTAAGTAGAGGGGTAGCTTAGCGCAAGACTGTTATATAGAGCAAGCGTGTGACTGTGAACAAGATTTTCAAGCGTCAACTGCCGAGCTTAGAGATAACCAAGGACAGAATATTATTACTCTTTTAATAAAATTGGTCCTCAGAATTAAACAAAAAAAACTTTTTATCGTTTACTTATATTGTACATAGTTTGGAGGCTGGAACAAATAAAATATTTTTTTCCCACTATTCAGGCCTATAGACAGTAATTTCAATGTCCTGATTTCAGAAGAAAATAATATGCCGCGAAAATTGAGAGGAAACAAATAAAATAAAACTAAAATGGGTGGAAACATATCTAAATGAAATTAAAGCTTAAGTTGGAATTTTAATACTTTTGATAGATATTTTTATTGTCAGAAACATAGTACAATGTATGACTTCAATTAATACGTAATTAATGTGGTGTTTTCAACCAATCAATGCTGATATATTCGTGGACAGTATAAAGAGGATTTAAAGTCAATGCTGATTTATTTATTTTTAAATTTTGAAACAAGAAAATACTCTATACCGTCTTTAAGACTATTGAATATATTCACGGATACCATCTTATATCTATTTTGAGTTATAGTAAATTTACATTAATTAGAGACTATTTTTTGATATTTGTGTATGTCCTATTTTAAGACAAGCAATGACTTTTAAGCGATTCGAAAATCATCGCAGTATCTCCATTTGAGTGATGTTATGGGAAGAATATTACAAAATAATATTGAAAGTGCGCCACGCACTGAACATCATATAGTAAATATGTTAGGGCTGATTGGAAGAGGTCTTATAAATTTATATCACAGTGAGAGAGGAGTGCAAATTAAAACTTAGTGTTAATTTAAAGAGTTTAAATTTTAATTTAGGTAGAGTGATTTTTAAGTAGGGCCCATAGTGATATATGTGTGACTATATGAATATAACAATAAATATTGTTTATTATGCAATTGAGAAGAACAGCTAGACACGAAAATGGTGAGTACTCTTACTAAATTAAATATTTAATAATTTAGCTATTAGCGAGTTTAAAAAAATATTCAAATTCGGTAATTACTGCGAAAAAGTTAATGGGAGACAAAAATTATAATAAATTATTTTTAAAAGTATAAAACTCATATTTCGTCGGGATATTATATTAAAATTATCACGGCATATGGGGGAATTTTTTCTTCAGATATAAAAAAAATATATAGAGAGAGTAATAAGAAAATAAATTGGCAAATAAAGTAGTAAGTAAATTTAATAAATTTCAACAAATATACTTTATCCGTATTCGAACATTGGAATTGCTATATGTAATCAATGATACTACTTTCTCTGTGTACATTGTTTTATTTATTCAATATATGTTATTTTTTTAAACATTGGCATAATATTATGTTTTTATTATTAATTTAACATTTCTCAATGAAAGATAAATTAAATTTGAAGAGAAAAATTTTCGCCTAGACCGGGACTCGAACCCGGGACCCTTGGCTTTCCGGGCCAAGTGCTCTACCAACTGAGCTACCGAGGCGAGTTACGATCTAGACGCAAATTTTTCTCTTATATACGTTGTAATTCCCTATCGCCAAATGCTTTTGAAACCATTGTTTCTATCTTTGCAAATGGCGGCTTCTTAGTTAAGAAGACATTTATTGGAAATTTAACATTACTTTAAAAGCCAGTAAGGCCTCTAATTATGTTTTTATTATTAATTTAACATTTCTCAATGAAAGATAAATTAAATTTGAAGAGAAAAATTTTCGCCTAGACCGGGACTCGAACCCGGGACCCTTGGCTTTCCGGGCCAAGTGCTCTACCAACTGAGCTACCGAGGCGAGTTACGATCTAGACGCAAATTTTTCTCTTATATACGTTGTAATTCCCTATCGCCAAATGCTTTTGAAACCATTGTTTCTATCTTTGCAAATGGCGGCTTCTTAGTTAAGAAGACATTTCCAATAAATGTCTTCTTAACTAAGAAGCCGCCATTTGCAAAGATAGAAACAATGGTTTCAAAAGCATTTGGCGATAGGGAATTACAACGTATATAAGAGAAAAATTTGCGTCTAGATCGTAACTCGCCTCGGTAGCTCAGTTGGTAGAGCACTTGGCCCGGAAAGCCAAGGGTCCCGGGTTCGAGTCCCGGTCTAGGCGAAAATTTTTCTCTTCAAATTTAATTGGCATAATACTTTCAACTGGAATTTAAAATTTAGAAATTGCCTAATTAATACGGTTTCTTAATATCTTGATTTTAAAAATATATGTCATGGATATTGTAAACAATACCATCTCCATAAGATGTTGATTTAAGATTAGTTTAATATAAATATATATATATAGTATCCTTACATATTTGCTTAATTATTTCATGAAGAAATTCGTAATTACAAAACAACCAGATTCTCATGTAATTTGTTTCACATTATTTTCAAAGAATTATTCCACATATGCCACTCTTCAATTAAAATAGTCGAGAAGACATTTAAAATTTAAATACCCCAAAATGAATATGTCGCTCCACAGCTAACTAGTAGAAATCATTGAGCGGGGCAAAGGGTTAAGTAAACTTTTACCATTTTTTTTTTATTTTAGAAAGAAAAACTACATTCGAACCGGGAGATAAACCCCAGATGTCTAACTCTGTATGTCAGTGTGATAACTGTAACGCACTTATGTAAGATAGTACAGAGTCAGAGATCCGGGGTTCGACTCTCGGTTCAAACGTAATTTTTCTGTTTAAAATAAAACTATATCCAATTCTGGAAAATGTTAATTTAAAATATAACAAGAAAATTGTATCACTTCTCTTCACATTCTTCTTCTTAGACCAGTTTTGGGACTTTCTTTGGTTCCATCCTCAGTATTTTCATGACTTATGTTGTTTTGAGGAGTCACCTCCTGCTCCCTCTGTTGGTAGACTGAAGAACCTCAAAATCAAATAATTTTCCCCGGGAATTTCAAAGTTCATTAAAATCTCCTTTCCATTTTTTTTTAATGTAGAGTTTTCCCAAACCATTTTTCTATTTGTTTTATTAATTTAGCCTTTCTTTTGATTTGATGTTTTTCTGAACATACATGGACTATTACTGCAGATTTTTCTATTTACCCATTCTTGACATTCCTGAAATGTTCTTTCACTCTAGTTTTTAAATTTATTTTTTATTTTTTTTTTAATTTCAACATGCAATTAGCACCGAAAAACGACTTCAGCATCATTAGATTAATTACATCCAACAAAAATGAGAAAATAGAAGAAGAAAACAAATCAGGGATTTATCGGATTAAATGAAGGGAATGTGAGAAAGTCTACATAGGAAAAACAAAGAGAAATTTAAAACTCAGAGTGAAAGAACATCTCAGGAATGTCAAGAATGGGGGGAAAAAAAAATCTGCAGTAGCAGCCCATGCATGGTCAGAAAAACATCAAATCGAAAGAAAGGCAAGAATAATAAAACAGATAGAAAAACCCAAAGAGCTCACGGTTTGGGAGAAAATCTACATTCGAAAAAATGGAAAAGAGAAATTAATGAACTTTGAAATTAGGGAAAAGATTTGATTTTGAGGTTCTTCAGGTTACCAGCAGAGAGAGCAGGAGGTGGCTCATCAAAACAACGATGATGAAAATATTGAGGATGGAACCGAAGGAGATCCCGAAACTGGTCTAAGAAGAAGAAGAATATCAAGTGAGTGATAAAATTTTACTTAAATAAATAATACCTATAGTGTAAATTCCTAAAAGTCAACTAGTATTAAGTTATGCAGGTAGGAAATATGAGGTTTATTTTAATTTAGTTGAGTTGTTTCTTGACTCACCTCATACTTCTTAACTCCCTCGTGATCCGGATTTCGTCACTCCATTTGTGACATTCTCAATGCTGTTCACGCTCACAACTGATGTCCAACGGTCTCCTCTCCTGCAGACCGACCTCTGCTCCATCTGATGGCCAGCTGACGAACTTCCAAATCAATCCCCTCTCCTTATCATCAGGTATTTCAAAATTTTTATTCTTGTATATGTAAAAACACAACTATGAATTTTGAAATACCCGATGATAAGGAGAGGGGATTGATTTGGAAGTTCGTCGGCCGGCCATCACATGGAGCAGAGGTCGGTCTGCAGGAGAGGAGACCATTAGACGTCAGTTGTGAGCGTGAACGGCATTGAGAATGTCACAAATGGAGTGACGAAATCTGGATCTGCAAGGGAGTTAAGAAGTATGAGGTGAGTCAAGAAACAACTCAACTAAATTAAGTCAACTAGTATACTGTATTCAATTTTGCACTGAAAGATGATATGTGTGTGTTTCTATTGTTATATACTGTAGTTTTTGCAGTTTAGGTAAGTTGTTCAGTACACTACATATATTCAAGAAAAAATAAATTAGTGACTTACCTAGAACAGGTAACACCGGGTTGTGACCTTGCTGGAATTTTCCTGATGCTTCATTTGAATCTTCATCTCCAGCAAAACAACTATTACTATTTTCATTTTCTACTCGAGGTGGTGATGGTAACCGTCCACCTTCCATATTAACAATATTAATATATCCTGGTTTAACTCCTCTTGGTAATCCAGTAAAACGTATAAAATGTTTTTTACCACGAACAACAATTGGCATCGGAAGTCCACCAAATTCAACTTTGATGGGCTGTCCATTTATTAAAACAGTATTTAAAGCTTCTACAAAACGAAGTACATGTGGCTTGCCTTCAATATCAAACCTAAAAAGTATAAACAATTCAATTGTAATAAATTGCATAATCAAAATAAACAAATATTTGAGACTGGGAAACATCTTACCTCAATAAGAATTAAATGAATCGTGATTTCTTCTTACCTCATACTTCTATGTTTTTTTAAACACAGCTCTGCAGTATCGGCGACCCATTGTTGTCATCGTCAGCTGTTTTCACGATTGTCAATTTTTTCTTTTGCCGGTAATTATCCAAACTGCCATTACCGGCAAAAGAAAAAATTGACAGTCGTGAAAACAGCTGACGATGATGACAATGGGTCGCCGATACTGCAGTGCTGTGTTTAAAAAACATAGAAGTATGAGGTAAGAAGAAATCACGATTCATTCAATTCTTATTAATTGAACCTCATAATGTTAAAAATTCCCAAATTTAATATATAAATCTTACCTCATATTAATGTTGATTTATTCTCGAACATATTTCGATATAATCTTCTATATCATCAGCTTGCCCAGACTGTGGCCTGGGCAAGCTGATGATGATATAGAAGATTATATCGAAACATGTTCAAGAACAAATCAACATTAATTTGAGGTAAGATGTTTCCCAGTCTCAAAAAACTTGATTAAAAAGAACCTCAAAATATTACTTCCTAAAATAAACCATTAAATATAAAACAAAACTTATTTCTGTAACAAAGTGGATGAGATGAGTGTGGAGAAATGGTGGAATGAAATTTGTGGCAGGGGAAAATGGGAGAAACCCAAAAAAAAAAAAAAAAAAAAAAAAAAAAAAAAAAAAAAAAAAAAAACTGCCCAAGCTCCGTTTTGTCCACCACGAAACCCACATGGAGTGACCGAGACTCGATCTTGGGATCGCAGCAGTGAGAGGCGAGCATCTAACTGCTTGCGCCACCTCTAACTAACTAATAGATAGAAATTAATATTAAGGAGCTAAAGCTGTTACTATGATTGAAATAAGTAAATCAATGTACACAGCTAAATTATTCTAATCAATGGTAAAGAGAAAAATTTGATTCCCGGTTCAGGCAAAATTTTTTCTTTACCATAGATTACAATAGATAGATAACTAATTGGATACAGCTGAAGATGATACGAAGATGTATCAAAACTAGTCTTCAAGAAATCTACAATTATGAGGTGAATTGTTATATCTACTCAATTTAAGTTACGTAGGTAGGAAATAACACTATGAGGATTATATTATTTTTAGTCTGAACATCTTACCTCAATATTAATATTGAGGTAAGATGTTCAGACTAAAAATAATATAATTAAAATAACCTCAAAATATAACTTCCTAAAATTAAATGTTGACACTATGAGGTTTATTTTAATTTTGTTGAGTTGTTTCTTGACTCACCTCATACTTCTTAACTCCCTCGCAGATCCAGATTTTGTCACTGTATTTGTGACATTCTCAATGTTCAGTTGTGAATGTGAACAGCATTGAGAATGTCACAAATACAATGATGAAATCTGGATCTGCGAGGGAGTTAAGAAGTATGAGGTAAGTCAAGAAACAACTCAACAAAATCTACTCATCATTAAATTCATTAAAAATCTACTCAATTTATTAATTACAATAAAACCTCATAGTGTCACTTCCTTTAAATATTGAAAATGTATGGTATTCATGAATTTTCATTCATATTATTAACTGAAATGAAGCTATGATAAAGAGAAAATATATATAAGAACATACCTTTGAGGTTTAGCATCTAAAAACACCGGTACCATTATTTTGGCATTTATAATTAAATTTATTTTTCCAGCTACTAAGTCAGTTCGCTTAACTACATCTATTTTCACTTGAGGTGGTGGGCCTTCTAACTTCACAGTATGCATTTTTCCACCAATTTCTATATTAACGGGAGGACCACCAAATAAGCACTCATACCATCTTCCATCTATATACAATTCTCGAGTAGGAGCACCAAGTCGTATCCTGTAAATTAAATATAACAAAATTGACCCATCTGCTTTACTATATTCCTCCATCATATTTTTAAATATCTCCTTTTATTTTAATCTATTTCCAGTATTTTTCTTAAATTATGCTAGAGGTACTCAGTATATTGTTTTTTTAGAAAAAACATAAAAAAAATATATAATTAAAAAATAAGTACCTAGAAGGTATGCTTTGATATGACTCATGTTTTTTCCATTTCGGTAAGTTACTATCTTGCTACTTATAATTCCTTACTTCTTTAGATTGGTACCTTTCAGTTTAAAGGTATAGCCCATGTATTTTCATTAGTCAGATCAAGGACACTGCTTAGCTGTCACATTGAATCCATTCATAAGTATGAGGGGCTGCATGGGTATAGATTGTCTTCCTTTGCATCATGCAACCTTACACTAAGTTTTAAGAGTTATTATACGAGGGCAGATCGGAAAGTAACGCACAATAATTTTTTTCTGCCTTGGTATTGCAGCTAGAATGTTGAAATTTCACAGAGATATAGTTTGAAGTTTTCACTACAGATGGTATTTTTTTCTCAGGTGCACTCTTGCGAGAGAAGCTTGAACTATGCAACAAAGATGGCGCGCATGCTATAGTCGTCCACCTGTGAGGAACAGAGAAGTGTTGTTCGATTTTTGTGGGCAAAAGGGCATAAACCCAGTGAAATTCACAGGGACATGCATGGCGTGTATGGGGATGATTGTATGAACCGTAGCAATGTCTCCAGGTGGTGCACATTCTTCCAAGAGGGACGCGTGAACCTTAGTGATTCCTGGCCGGCAAACGCTTTGAGACAGATGTGGAAGTGAAATCAGCAGTGCGCAGATGGCTACACTCCAACCAAACGGACTTCTACGAACAGGGCATATTGAAACTGGTAACACGATGGGAAAAATGTGATAAGAAAGTTGGTGACTATGTCGAAAAGTAGGTAAAAGATGTAAGTTCATTTGTGATTTTTTTTCCTTTTTTTTACTATTAAACTTTTTAAAAAAAATTATTGTGCGTTACTTTCCGATCCGCCCTGTGGACGACTGTAGCATGCGCGCCATCTTTGTTGCATAGTTCAAGCTTCTCTCACAAGAGGTGCACCTGAGAAAAAAATACCATCTGTAGTGAAAATTTCAAACTATATCTCTGTGAAATTTCAACATTCTAGCTGCAATACCAAGGCAGAAAAAATTATTGTCCGTTACTTTCCGATCCGCTCTCGTATATACATACACATTACTGGTTATTATTACTCACCTGTGTGGATTTCCATCTATTATACAATCTCTGTAAGTGTCATTCAGGTTAAGTAGTATTGAATCTCTATCATCAAAGGAAACTCTTCTACTTCCACCCTGGAATCTAATTTCTCTGGGGTCATATCCTGCTAATATGGCCACTGCTATGTCTCCATAAAACCTAATTTCCCTGGGCACATTATCTATATTAATGGTTTTCATTGTATCCTGGGCAATCAAATCCAAAAGCATTGGATCTGCTGGTGGCAATTCATCACTGTTTGGTCTTTGTGGCTGTTCTGGTGGTAGTGACGGTGCAGCTATCCGAAATCTGTTATCCATGCGACCACTAAAACGTGGTTCAAATCTGTAATAGAAAATATTAAAGTAATTAGAGACTGAAATTACAATAGGAAGTAACATTATGAGGTTCTTCTTAATAAATAAGTTGAGCCTGTTATCATCTTCTCTCATACTCCTTGATTTCTTTTAGAATGCATTTCAAAACATCTTTTTGTCCAGACGGGACAAGCTGAAGATAGAGCGGAGATTTTTGAAACGCGACCTACAAGAAATCAACGAATATGAGGTAAGATGACAACAGACTCAGCTTAATTATTAATTAGGGACTATTTTTCTATTTCATTGATATCATTTATAAATGTTTGTAAGTCTTACACTTACAGCTACCTATGCCATAGATGAATTTCACGTAAAATTTGACATAACACATGAAAATTAGAATTTCTTCCCTGCTTCTCCTAAAGAGGTATATCTCTGTAAAAATATTTTCAAGTGCCTATATCTCAAAATATTGTAGAAAATGAACAAACTCTTACGTAACAAAGAATTGTTATTTATTATAATTAAAATTCTAACACTATGCAGATACGCTGTTACATCAGTCACATTTTTATTTTGTATAATTAATGACATAACTTTATTAGAACATAAAACTCAAAACACGTATTTTGTATAATTTCTCATATATATACCACATTCACAATTACTCATAGTTAAATATGGGAAATGTCAGTTGAAAATGAGAGAGATGTTTTCTCTTGAAAACTAGTTCCCGTGTTTAAAGAAACACAAAATATGAGGTAAGATGTAAAAAAATGATTCATTAATTTACAAATTCACAATTACTGTTGAAATAAAATTAAAACTTCGCAGAGATTATAATTTTACTTTCACTCTGTGAAATGTGACGTCATTCTACAGTTATGCCAATTACCGATATAAAAACATATATTACAAGTACAATTATTAAAGATAAGAACTCAGTATTTTCTGTGCATTGAAACCGTCGGTATCAAAGAAATTTGAAATCATATGAGGTGAGTCGTTAAAAATATGTTCTCCACTCACTATTAACACATTCAGTACCATAAACCAGTTAAGGCGTTTAAGGAGACTATCGTGTATGCGGCCGTTGGTCAGTTAACTCGCTTTAGAGTAGGCACGAACAAACCGCGTTTATATTCGGCGCCTAAATATTGTGTTGGCTTAGTATGTCTTGGAGATCATAGATGGCATGTAAATGTACATTTTCTATTCCCGTTTGACACGTTTAACCTTGATGAATCCCCTTTTATTTTTTAAACAAACAACACATGGAATTCGTTCACCCAAACTTGTCTCCGGTCTCCAATGCAGTCGTTATTTGTTTCTCGTTATCGCGCTGTTCTTTGTGAGTGAGTGAAACCATGGCGAAAGAAAAATGTCTCACTGAAGAAGAATTAGTGAATATTTTGTATAATTATGATTCAGGTGACGAACTGATTCGTGAATTAGAAGATTCACAAAGTGAAAGTGAAGATGAACTTCCACTTCCTGAAATTGATACGTCGATACTATGTGATGTCAATCACCCAAGTTATCTCACCATCAAATCCTACTAGGATATCTCCTTTAGGTATGTACAAAATTTGAATTTTCTAGGACTAATAGTTTGTGAATAATGGTCCATTTTCTGAAGTGCCACGAAAAGGGTAGCTGGGGTATTTAAATGGCTGGCCTGTGGGTTTAAATGCCCTGCTCAGTGCCTGGTACTAAATGTGTTAATGATATAACCTCATAATGTTTACTTCTCAATATTAATTTAAATATACATAGTGACATATTCTATATTGCCATATCTAGAATTGAGGCGTTGACATGGGAAAGGTAGTAAGTCATAAAAATTAAATTTACAGGGAAGCAAAAAAACAATTTTGACGCTTTTAAATTAAAATATATTTTGTAAAGCTAATATGGATATTTTGTAATTATTTTTCAAATAAAATTTCTTGTG
This sequence comes from Diploptera punctata, assembly GCA_030220185.1. Classification (NCBI taxonomy): domain Eukaryota; kingdom Metazoa; phylum Arthropoda; class Insecta; order Blattodea; family Blaberidae; genus Diploptera; species Diploptera punctata. Next base: position 1,672,700 of record JASPKZ010002311.1, on the reverse strand, counting down.
TAGTAGTGTCAAAATTATATTAAAATTGATGTTGGGAAAATTGTTTTTTGTTTCCCCTGTAAAATTAGCTTTTTATAACTTACTACCTTTCACATGTCAAATTATTCTCTAATCTGCACCTTCGTCACTAACAGAAAACTAATACCTATCTAAGCAATTAAAACAAAATATTATGTGGTGAAATTAAATGTTTCTTACCTCTCCTCATATAAATCTTCTAAGTGGATCGCGATTTCGAGACCATAACGGCCTCATCTTCAGTACTTTTTTGGCAACTGATGTTATGTCCGATCGACATAACGTCAGTTGCCAAAAAAGTACTGAAGATGAGACCGTTATGGTCTCGAAATCGCGATCCACTTAGAAGATTTATGTGAGGAGAGGTAAGAAACATTTAATTTCACCATAAATTAAACTTCATAGTGATTAATTCCTATAAAAGTTAAATAAAAAAATATATTATGTTCTAAAATGTCAAAAAATGGGCATACCTATCCAAAATACACATGTATATTCATTAAATTTTGCAGATGACCAGGTATTAATAGCACAGGACCACGATGACACAGAATATATGGCTAAAAAAACTAAAAGAAGAATATGAAAAATGGGGACTTTATATAAACATTGAGAAAACTAAATACCTGTGTATAGGAGAAGAAATGGAAAATATAAATTTCAACAATGGAGAAGAACTAAAACCTAGTATTGAATGCACTTATTTAGGAACAAAATTAGATCGTTCAGGCGATAACACAGTGGAAATTAAAAATAGAATCGCACAAACAAAACAAGCAATAAAATCTTGTTTGGTGGAGCAAAAATATTACAAAAAATAGAAAATTACAAATATCAAACCATAATTCAGAGCATTTTAACATATGGTGCTGAAGTCTGGCAAATTCCTACCAGGGAAATTAAAAGAATTTTAAGTACAGATATGGATGTTTTAAGAAGATCAGCTGGAAAATCTAGAATGGATAGAATACGAAATAAAGAAATAAGGGAAATTATGGGTGTACAAGAGGAACCAGACATCATAGAAAAGAAAAGATTGCAGTGGTATGGTCATGTCAAATGAATGCCAGAGCAAAGATTGCCAAAAATTGTTTTGGAATGGATCCCAATGGAAAGGAGGAAGAGAGGAAGACCGAAGAAAACTTGGACAGAAGGAGTACAAGCAGCTATGAATATCAGAGGAATGGAGGAAGATCAATGGATGGATAGAGAGGAATGGCGTTTGGTTTCCGGAAGACGGCGGCAGCTGCCATGATGATTATGTTCTATCCCAACGTTGTTGAATTGTCTTTTTTTTTTCACTCATTAACTCATGCTTTATTTAAGGCATTACCATTTATTATTATCTATTGGTCTCTACCAATTAGGCCTTAGGAGGACCTTGGGGTAGTAGGAGGTTAAAGCTCCCACCTTTCTGGGCTATTGCATGAGATGTCAGCTGAGTTGTTAGTCCTGCATAACTATCACCTTTATCCCCAGATTAAATATCTGTCCTCTGTTGGTGGACAGAGGGAAGAACAAGCTGTGAAGGCTTTGAAATCGTGATCTACTTAGAAGACTGGCTATGAGGAGAGGTATGAAACATTTTAATTTAATTATAAATTTCTGGTACTTATTTCTGTTAGAGTAATTTCACAACCAATGTTCTTTTACAACAGAACATTGGTCAATGAAATTACTGAAGATGAAACTGTCTTGGTTTTTGAAACTGGTTTGTTACAAGACTGGATATGAGATGAGTTAATGTTTTATTTTAGGAAGTCTGGGCAATATGCTGAAGATGATTGATATCCAATCGAAACATGTTCAAGAACAAATCAACATTATTATTGAGGTAAGATAAACAGACTCAAAATATATTTAATTAATGTTGGGAAGTAAACATTATGAGTTATAATCATTAAAATTCATCGGAGAACATATTGTTTAAACAACTCACCTCATAGGATTCATGCTTCCATGATATCGCGATTTCAAACATAGTCATGTTCATCGTCAGCCATAACATAAGTCGGAGTTATGGCTGACGATGAACATGACTATGTTTGAAATCGCGATATCATGGAAGCATGAATCCTATGAGGTGAGTTGTTTAAACAATATGTTCTCCGATGAATTAATTAATGAGATGAGTTGTAAAGAATTTTATCTTAAATGGTAAATTCTTTTATTTAATTCATTTATACCCAGTACAATACATTTAAAAATTATTTTACAGAATTATTATTTAATTTAGTAAAACTGTTTCCTTACCTCTCTACTTCACTTTCAAATGGAGGACGGGGTTGGAACTGCGGTGTTCTCCAACGTCCTAATCCACCAAAATTCAATGGTTGAAAATCAGGACCAGGCGTTCGATGGAACAAACCAGGCTGTCCTGGGTTAATTAATCTTATGGGTGGTCCCGTTAAATGACTTGATGGTAAAGTAACTTGTGGTTGGATAGGTCCTGGAACAGGACCTGCTGGAGTTCCATGTATCCAAGGATGCGGTGCAGGCTCCCAACGTCCACCTCCTCCATGAGAATGACTCATATCATTCCACTGTGACAGACCAGACTGAAATTTTCCACTCCCTGGTCTTGATTGTTCAGGAGGAGAAGGTACTGATGTAGGGACTGGATTTCTTGGTTTGTGAGCAGCAGGAAATCGCTCATCAATATCTCCAAATCTACCATCTATTGAAGAATCACCACCTGAAAAAATAAATAATAACCATTTAAAAACCTATTATATATATATATATATATATATGTAAATTTTTATTATATTTGTATGCAAATTGTTTAGTTTGATAATTTCAAACTCTGACTATTATTCTCCCCAGTTATATTATATGGATGTGAAACATGGACTCTTACTTTAAGGGAGGAAAGGAGATTACGAGTATTTGAGAATAAAGTTCTTAGGAACGTTTTTGGACCAAAGAGAGATGAAGAGACAGGTGAATGGAGAAGACTGCATAACAATGAATTACATGGTCTTTATAGGAAGCCAGATATAATGAGAACAATTAAGTCTCATAGAGTGTGATGGGTAGGACATGTGGCACAAATGGGAATGAAAGACGTGCATGGAAGCTTCTTGTAGGAAAACCAGAGGGAAAACACCCAGTTGGTAGACCAAGAATGAGGTGGTAGAATAACATTAACTATGATTTGAGGAAAATAGATTATACAGGGAATGATTGGAAAACATTCGCTCAGGATAGGGGTGTATGGAGAGCTTATATCTGCATGACCATGAACCTACGGGTCCAATAGTGCCAGTGAGTTAGTTAGTTAGTAATATTTCCCCTAAATAGTCCAGAATTGAAACATGTTTGAAAGAACATAATGTTTACGAGGTAAGATATAACAGACTCTCACGTTATTTATCAAGAGGAACCTCATAATGTTACTTCCTATTGTAATTTATTACAATAGGAAATTGGGTCTGAGAGAATTTCATCAGTGGAAGCCATGACTGAAGAGGGACAAGATATTGTCTGAAACCGCCGTCAAAGAAATTTGAAATTATATAAGGTGAGTCATTAAAAATATGTTCTCCACTCACTATCAATGATATAACTTCACAATGTTTACTTCCCAATATTAATTTAAATATAACTGCATGACTTCATTAGCTGGAATTCCGGAACTTTTCATTCACAAGCTCTTGTTACCGGTACATAAGACTCTCATGGCCAGTACTCCCTTTCAGCCAGTCTCAGTTACAAGAAGATGAGGGAATAAGATAGTTTGACCACTTTTAGCCAATATGTCACAATCATTATGCATTTTCTAGTAATTTTAAAATACAATAGGAAGTAACATTAAGAGGTTTGTTTAATAATTAAAACATTTGGTCTGTTCATTCTTACCATCTGTAATCGCTGATGATGAGGCTAAGAAGCTCTGAAACATATGTTCGACAAAAACAACTCTAAGAGGTAAGAATGAACAGACCAAATGTTTTAATTATTTTCTAGTAAGTTTTGTTCTAGTGAATTTTTAAGACCAGACTATCTACAAATAGAAAAATTAAAGTAATAATTTCCTTTTCTGAACAAATATCTTACCCTGACTATCATCGTCATCATCACTAACTAGTGAAAGGGATCCTTGTTCTGGACCAGGAGCTCGCCTCTTTCTACTGCGCTCCCAATTTTCCTTATTTTCTTGCTGGTCTCTCCTCTGGGCTTCTCGCAGTTTTTGAAGTTCATTCAATTGAATTACCTACAAAATATATAATTTTTATTGTTTACGTTCAAAGGACAACAATGAAATAATATAATATCAAACATATCAGAAAGAGAGGGGTTTGAAATATGAAAAAATCAATATTGTTTTAAGTTATAGGATAGTGCACTTATTGTGAATTTCAGCATCGCACTAAGAGATGACTCAGTGGAAATACACAGTGTGTCTGAGTGAATCACTACCACAAAATAATATAAATATCTTGTCTCTCAGTGAATTTAGAATTATGTTTTTCATTTTGTCTTACGTAGAAACTCTCCAAGTTTCAATAGATCTCCACAAGTGCACCTCTAATGACCTGAATATATAAAGACAGCATTTTATCTCCTTTCATGTGTTCCGCAGCATTATAGGTGTGCCAGAAGCACAAGCATCGCTTATCCACCTTCAGAGGTCAGCCAGGTCCTATACAAGAGTTTGATAAACAATGCTATTTACATATCCCCAAAGAAAGGAATTTAAGGGGTTAAATATGGTGATCTTAGAGGTCATTCAATGGGACCCGATCTTCCAATCCACTTTTTTCAAAATTGCATGTTGAGGTAGTTTTAAATTTCATTGCCATAATGTGGAGGGGTTCCAATTTGCTGGAAGAAAAGCTCATCGGGAATTTGTGGAACTGTATAGTTCTCCAGCATATCTAGGTATCATGTCCTTGTCACTGTGCTTTCAGCAAAGAAGAAATGTTTCAATCACAAGTTAAAGCACACTACATGTTAAGTTTGGGATATTACGTTAATTTTCCATTATGACACATGGGTTTCTTATCCCTATATTCTACAGTTACCGGTGCACCTTACCAGACATGTGAAAGTTAGCTTCATCTGAGAATATGATGTGGTCGAGGAATCCATTGCCATTTTCAATGCAGGCTAACACTGCATTAATGAACTAGTTTTGTCTGGGTTTATCATTTCGCTGCAGCTTTTGCGCAAGTTGGATTTTGTATGCTCTTTTATGAACAATATTGTGAACAGTTGACTTTGGAATTCCCAGATCTAAACTGGCCCATCAAATTGATTTCCTTGGGCTGCACTGAAATGCTTGTCTAACATCTTCAACTTTAGCTCCGGACACAGCGTCTTTGCCACTTCCCTTCTTTCTTAACACAAATACTGTTTCCAAAAGCTGATTATGATATGATGCTCTGGACATTTGCACTATATTCCTGCCTAAATCTTCTTTTCAATGCAATTGTAAACTTCAACTCAGCTAACAAGCTAACAAATATCATTTCACTTTCTACCGTACCTTGAATTCCGCCATTTTACCTCTATGTTGTTGTCATACCCATGCATGCACACTAAGAATCATAATTTTCATTGTTACCAAACGGAGAGTTTCTATGTAAGACAAAATGAGAAACATATTTCTAAATTCACTGAGTGACGAGATATTTATATTTGTTTGTAGTGAAAACTGATGTTCACCTTGCAGGGATTTCCTTCCACATTTTCCTTATTCATACTGACCTGTTTCAGCAGTGTATTGTACTGAGGAAATGATATTGTGCCATTCTTCAATTGCTCGTCAGCATGAATCATGATATTATCAACATTAATATCTTCTTGTCTTTCTTCCAGAAGAGTCTGTCTCATATCAGTGTCTTCACCTGAAGCATTTACTGAACGTCGCCTTTCAGCAGGTTCATCTGTTTTAACAAAAATTATTAATTATTTATAGTAAATTTAATTACTTCATGCAGAAAGAGCCTCAATTCATACTTTTTTTTATGAAACTGCAGTTTTTGTTAGCCTGTTCTGCACACACCTACATGTATGTATTTTCCTCAATACTGCTCACAGACTTCTATTACATTCGCAACAGTGAAGCTGGACTGAAGTCCTTTATTATAGAAATATGCACATAAGAGCACAGAACACACTACACAAAATATCAATTTCTTAAAACAAAATGGACTGAGGCCCGTTCTGCGTAAAACAATTAATTTATGAATTTGTACAAAAATAAATTTAGAGAATGCAACACATTTTTAACAAGAAAAACAAGAAGATAATTATCGTCAAACACTGTTTTATAAACATTTCAATTGAAATTAAAATAAATTTGAAATTAAAATGTTTTATAAACATTTTCACTAAAAAAGAATTCAATAGAAATATATAGATAATTCTATTTTGATTGAAACTAGAATTTACCATATGTACCACTATGTAAAAAATTATATTTTTTTTATAAACTACCTTCTTTAAAGACATTATTGAATGTTAATTTCAAGTTATTTTAATATTTATACACATTCTGGATTGATATTAAAAGTAAGAAATGAAATTTAAGTCAGAATTATTTAGGCAAAACCCAAAAGTTATTTAGGCAAAACCCAAAAGTAAGTAATTAATAGTGAGTGGAGAACATATTTTTAACGAATCACCTCATATAATTTCAAATTTCTTTGATACCGGCAGTTTCAGACAATATCTTGTCCCGCTTCATGTCTGAAACCGCCGGTATCAAAGAAATTTGAAATTATATGAGGTGAGATGTTAAAAATATGTTCTCCACTCACTATTAATGATATAACCTCATAATGTTTACTTCCCAATATTAATTTAAATATAACCAAAAGTAAGTGTTTTTTTCTTAATAATTTCTTATTTATACATTTACATTTTTGACAAAAGAGTTCACAGTTCGGGAAAAAATCCACATTCAAAAAACAAGAAAAAAAATTAATGAATTTTGAAATTCCCAGGGAAGATGATCTGATTTGGAGGTTCATTAGTCCACCAACAGATGGAGTGAGCAGCAGTGCTCGTGGAAGATACCAAAATTGGTCATAAAATTACTGATGATGAAACTACCTAAGTTTTGAAACTGGTCTAAATAGAAGACAGGATATGAGGTGAGATAAAAAGAATTTTATTTTAATTTTCTTTTTTTTTAGTTGAAAACCAGATATAATGGTAGTTAAGGTAAACTATAATTTCATCCTAGTTTTGTAGCTTAATGCAACAGTAAACAAAAATTTTGTGACTCTAAACCCTGTCAAACTCTTATGAATTTTATGTTTCTAAAATCAGAATATATCAAACTTTCATTTTTATGAACATTAAAATAATTAAGCATAGAATTATTAAATAATTTTGTGATGTCTAAAACAAATTCTGAGAAAATATAACGAATGAAACTCTTAATAGGGGAAACCTTGGAAAGCTGTTATTTTTATACAAGTATGTCAAGAAATGCCACACTTTTTGCACTTGGATGACAAAGCAATTTTAGGTTTCAAAAAAGACAAAACTGCAAATTTCAAACGTTCATAATATGTTTATAATAAAACTTTGTCAAACTGTAAAAATTATAATAAAAATAATAAACTATAATGTAAAGCATGATAAAATTCCTTTAAAACATCCAAAACCACCAAACTAAACCCCATAAAACAACTACAACAAATTCTAAATTATATAAATTCCCATAATTAACTATGTCTAAATTACTAATTAAAACACAATCCCAAATACCCATTTAAGATCTATAAAACTAAAATACAGATACCTGCTTAACATATAGCAATAGAATTATCAATTATTACCAGAATATTAGGACATTTAAAAAAAAATTATGGAAAAAAAAAAATAGAGGAAAAATTAAAAATCATGGATATATATATTCAAATCTTTTTCAATCTTTCCATTTTTAATTTCTCAAAAATAAATTTACACATCATTATATTTGAAGAGAAAAATTTTTGCCTAGACCGAGACTCGAACCCTTGGCTTTCCGGGCCAAGTACTCTACCAACTGAGCTACCGAGGCGAGTTACGATCTAGACGCAAATTTTTCTCTTATATACGTTGTAATTCCCTATCGCCAAATGCTTTTGAAACCATTGCTTCTATATTTGCAAATGGCAGCTTCTTAGTTAAGAAGCATTTGGCGATAGGGAATTACAACGTATATAAGAGAAAAATTTGCATCTAGATCGTAACTCGCCTCGGTAGCTCAGTTGGTAGAGCACTTGGCCCGGAAAGCCAAGGGTCCAGGGTTCGAGTCTCGGTCTAGGCGAAAATTTTTCTCTTCAAATATAATTTATCTTTCAGTGAGAAATGTTAAATCAATAATAAAAGCATCATTAGAAGCCTTACTAGCTTTATAAAGTAATATTAAATTCCCAATAAATGTCTTCTTAACTAAGAAGCCGCCATTTGCAAAGATAGAAGCAATGGTTTCAAAAGCATTTGGCGATAGGGAATTACAACGTATATAAGAGAAAAATTTGCATCTAGATCATAACTCGCCTCGGTAGCTAAGTTGGTAGAGCACTTGGCCCGGAAAGCCAAGGGTCCAGGGTTCGAGTCTCTCTCTAGGCAAAAATTTTTCTCTTCAAATATAATTTATCTTTCAGTGAGAAATGTTAAACAATAATAAAAACATCATTACACATCATTGTTAAAAGTGTGTTAATTTAAAAATATAAAAATTAAAATTTTACATATATATATATATATATATATATATTCATTTAATTTGTTAAATGATACATCTTTACTATTATTTAAGGAAAATGGCTTTAATCCCAAGCATTAAATATATAAACACAATTTCTGGATAATTATTTTTTTGTCTTCATATTATTAAGAGAGATATGGAATGAAATATGAGAAGATACAGTTAATTAATAACAAATTTATTTTTGAAGAAATTTAAAATGTAAAGGTTGAAAAAGATTTGAATACATTCTTCTTTTCTTCTTCCTTCCAAGTATTAGGCAAAGGCCTGTTACGATCCTATAGAAAATTTTCCCTCCAACGTTTCATGGGACGGTCCAGTGATCTTCGTCCTCTTGGTTTATAATTATATACCAAGAGGATGAAGTTCACTGGGCCGTCCTATGAAACGCTGGAGAGAAAATTTTCTATAGGATCGTAACAGGCCTTGGCCTAATACTTGGAAGGAAGAAGAAAAGAAGAATGTATTCAAATCTTTTTCAACCTTTACATTTTTAATTTATTCAAAAATAAATTTGTCATTAATTAACTGTATCTTCTCATATTTCATTTCATATCTCTCTTAATAATATGAAGACAAAAAAATAATTATCCAGAAATTGTGTTTATATATTCAATGCTTGGGATTAAAGCCATTTTCCTTAAATTATAGTAAAGATGTATCATTTAAAAAATTAAATATATATATATATATATATATTAAATTTTAATTTTTATATTTTTAAATTAACACACTTTTAACAATGATGTGCAAATTTTCAAAAAAATAGTTTGGTAAAAACACGACGACAAATTACACCAATCGCCTTCAGTACTGATACACAGAAAAAGTTTCAAATATTGTTAACTATGCAAGTCTGACAATTATTATTCAGTGATGAAACCAGCCAAGAATCCATCTAATGGGGTAATTAAAAATATTCAATATATAAAAAATGCATATTCGAGAAACCAATAATTCATGATATCACTAGTGAGCACAGATCTCCTAAAAAACAATTATAATAAATAAAATCAGGTGGAAAAATTCACTGCAATTTTGTTAAAACTTGCTTTTTAGGATACACAATGTAATTATAGAATTTACTGCTTTTTTATCCCAAAGCTACGATTTCCACCTCTAGAAACACTAGAATGGAGAGATTCTTTAAATTTATTGAACAGCAGAGTATTGACTGATTATATTTGAAGAGAAAAATGTTCGCCTAGATCTACTGACAGATTTCTACTTACATTTTTTAACGTTATAATTACCTTTTTTTCTAGTCCTGAACAATATTTATTTTGAAAACAAAAATTAACGTTTGAACCAAGGATCAAACCCCGGACCTCTACCTCTATGCACCAGTATGCTGTCCATTACACCATTCAAGACCCGATACAACCATCAACTTTTCTAATAGAAACTGTCAGATGGTGTTGTTGGTAACACTAGCTATCTGCCTTCAGACAATTGAGAATTGTATAAAAGGAAAGAAAAGTTTACAGTTGTATCATGTCTTGAATGGGGTAATGGACAGCATACTGGTGTGTAGAGCCAGAGGTCCAGAATTTGATTCTGGTTCAAGTGTTAATTTTTCTTTTAAAAAATTCTACTGAAATATCGAAGGGATTCTTTAAATTTAATAAACAGCAGAATATTATATTTGAAGAGAAAAATTCTTGCCCAGACCGAGACTCAAACCCAGGACCTTTGGCTTTCTAGGCCAATGCTCTACCATCTGACCTACTGGGGCAAGTTCCAATCTAGACGCAAATTTTTCTCTTATAAACGTTGAAATTCCCAGCACCAAATGATATAAAGCCTTTGCTTCTATCTTTGCAAAAGGCGGCTTCTTAGTTAAGAAGACATTTATTGGGAATTTAAACACTACTTTATAAAGCCAGTAGGGCTTCTATTGCTATTTATATTATTAATTTAACATTTCTCACTTCAAAACCACTTATTTTATATGAGGAGAGGTAAGAAACATTTAATTTTACCATAAATTAAACCTCATAGTGATTAATCACTGTAAAAGTTAAAAATACGTACCACTATTGTAGAGACGCAGCCTTCCAAGTTTATCATACTTTCCAGAGCTCCTATGAAATTGAGACATTCCTCTCGCACTTCCAAATACATCTCTTTCCCTTAGTGGTGAACTAGACCTTGGAGTTGAGCTTTGAGATTTTGGTAAACCAAGTTCATCAAAAGGTCTAATAACAAGGGGAGATTTACATATTTCTTTGTATTTTGCCCATCCACGAGGTTTCAATCCACTATCACTGTTTTCCTTGGAATCATCATCAACCAATTTAATTTCATCATTACGGGAATCAATATCTTCTTTTTCTCTGTCAGGCGAAGAGCGTTTTGGAGAGGAAAGGGTGATAAGTGAACTATCCTGAGATGATGTTGATGTTGGCACTGGTGAAGGCTGTGATATAATTGGAGGTGGCGGTGGTGAAGGAGGTATCTCTGTTTGGGTAACAACTGCTACTGCTGGTGTCAATTGCCGAAGATCAACATCTTCATTACCAAACAATCTGAAAATTAAACAAAATAGATGTAAAAGAACAGTTTATTTCATTGATAGCACATATTCTGAGAATCTCTCATATGACTTAGGACTTCACATCCAGAATCGCAGCTTATGAAACAATGAGCTTGAATTAAGTTATGTAGGTAGGAAATAACACTATAAGGTTTATTTTAATTTTGTTTAGTTGTTTCATGACACACGTCATACTTCTTAACTCCCTTGCATATCTAGATTTCGTCACTGTATTTGTGACATTCTCAATGCTGTTCACATTCACAACTGCAGATCTATAAAGTTCACTATGGAAAAGGAAATCAATGGAGAAATACCATTTTTAGATCTCAACTTAAAAAGGAATGAAGAAAATAAGATAGAATTTGGAATTTACAGAAAGAAGACACATATAGATAACTACATAAAAGCTTTAGGTTTCAATCACATAGCTCACAAAGAAGCAGTTTTCAATAGTTTGACACATAGATTAGTGAACATACCAATGAACAAAGAAAATTATGAAAAAGAAAAAGAACACATAATCAACGTAGCCACGAAAAATGGTTTTGCAATAAAAATGATACTAAAAAAAATAAAATAAAAAAATAAACAAGTTCAAAAGACAAAAATTTATTAATCAAAGCACTCTTCTAAAAGTTAAAGAAGATAATGTAAAATTTAGAAAATTCACATATCATCCATTAAAACACCACAAGTTTCAAAAAAATTTTAAAGATTTCAACATAAGGTTAGCACCCAAAAATGACTACAGCATCAGTAGACTGATTAAACCTAATAAGAATGAGAAAATTAAAGAAGAAAACAAATCAGGGATTTATCAAATTAAATGTGAAGAATGCGAGAAATTCTACATAGGAAAAACTAAAAGAAATTTGAAAGCTAGAGTGAAAGAACATCTCAGGAATGTCAAGAAAGGGGAAGTAGAAAAATCTGCAGTGGCTGCCCATGCATGGTCTGAAAAACATCTTATCGAGAAAGAAGCTAAATTATTAAAACAAATAGAAAAACCTAAAGAACCTACTGTTTGGGAAAAGATCTACATTCAAAAGAGCGAAAAGAAGAAATTAATGAACTTTGAAATTCCCGGTGAGAATGACCTGGTTTCGAGGTTTTTCAGTCAGCCAATGGAAGGAGAGAAGGACAGCTCTTCAAGACGACAGAACAACAGTCGTGACGATACTGAGGATGGAACAGAAACTATGTTCCGAAACTAGTTTATAATCAAATAAGAAGAACAATATGAGGTGAGTGATAAAAATATTCTACCTTAATCGATGATATAAGTATGGAGAAGTGATGGAATGAAGTTTTTGACAGCAGAAAACAGGAGGAACCCTGCAAAAAAACATGCCCTGGCTCCAAATGAACCACACATTGAATCATGGCAATAATTCCCTTCTGAAGGAATCCATACAGAATTTTACGCAATGAAAAATTCATTGACCCCTGCCCAATTTGAATCTGTAAACCTTGGAATTGGAGGCAAGTATGGAAACCACTAGTCCACCAGAACCGATTTATATACTGGAAAATCTACATAAAATTTACATAAAGCAGTTGGTTCTATTAACCGAAAATTGTAGTGATTACTTCTTGTACCCATAAGTTTGTTCATTATGTAACTTTGTTTTACTAATGAAACATCATTTTTAAAAGAATTTATTATAATGCAATATAATTTTCAGTTACAAACAACCAAATATGTTTTCACTTAGGCTCAGTATTAAAAAAAACTTACTAAGAGTATGTATGGCTCTCAATTTCATCAAAATGAAAACAAAAAAAAAGTTTTAAAGTATGATCAAAGAAATATATTATTGAAAAGTGAAGTATTCTTCATGAATGATTTGATTCCGATTGAGGGTCTTTCCACTTTTCAGCGGTTGCCCTTTTACCAGCCGACTGCTGGCCCTTCACATCCACATGTGTCAATCACAGAGGTAGATGATCAACAGCCAGTGTAGGGGTGACATGTGGTAAGCATGTCGAGTCCCCCAGCCGTTACAGCTGGTTCCTCAACCTGGAGCCGCTACTTATTGTAGCTACCCAATTCCCTCACGATGCTGGGTGGGCACCGGTCCCATACTGGCCGAAATACCATGAGAAAATTTCTTTCCCCATGGAGACTCAAACCAGCGCAAGTCCCGTAGCTCTGCGCCAAGGCTTCCTACCTTAACCGCTCGGCTACGGCGCGGGACGCATGATTTGATATTAGTGAATATTGAGATTGTATTTCTAGTAAAATTGTAAACTTACTCATCAAACACTTCCGCTTTAGATTTCTTGGTTGGGGGCTGTTCTGCCCTCTCCATCGATGCACGTTTTTTTCCAGGTGAGCCAGGAAGTTGACGTAAATCAATGTCCTTATTAGCAACTTCAATAAGTGGTTCTGCAACAATTACTACAACATGAAAATTCACATTAAAATACACTCTAACAATGACATCTATGCGATAAAATTAATGAACAACATAGCTTCGAACACAAGTTTTTAATTATACAGAAAATATGTATTTCAACTATCAAAGAACACAGTGATTGTTAAACACAAATATCATTCTTCTCATATACAGCTCACACCACACATGCACATACACGCACATTATTTTTCGTTCTACGAAACAATTATTTAAAAATATGACAAACAATAATTTAAACTTAAACAAATTAAACCTAATAAATAAAGATTACTGAAAGAAAAAATCAAAATATTCAACAGGCATCTAAAAACTATATGCCTATTCCAAAAAGTTTTGTTGGAAAAACTGCACTTAAACTAGCGTGAAATATTTTCAAAGTCCTATAGAATAACAGTGCGCATGCGCCAGAGTTTATAGAGCCGCCGATAACGCACAATCGAACTACATATTGATTATCATCCTCAACTACTATCTGTCGCTATGAAATTTAAATGACCAATATTTGCAATAAATCCCCAAATCTATGTTAAAAAGATATATTAATATTACAATTACCAAATGTTTATTAAAAATGGGTGTACACTTACTTATCGATCCCTAACGCTGATCCAACTGGCAATAACCCAAAACAGTGATAGAAAAATCATAGACTAAGTAATGTACTCTGCGGAGAAAATAGCAGTTAACATCACAATATTTCTAAGTGTCATAATATTGTGATTTGCATATTTAAATAAATACTTCAAAACTGTCTAATAATGTTATAAAAATTGTTTGAAAAAGTTTAAAATATTAAATAATGTTAGTAAATACAGAAGAAGAGCTGTAGTTTACAATAATATAACTGAAAAATCAAGCGCTAGCAAAAGTGCAGTTGAGACGTTTTGTTATTTATATATCTTACATTTCTGGTTTCCAAATTTATATACTAAACCTTTAAATGTATGAACCTCATCAATCAAAATAACTAAAGAAAGTAAAGAAGTTTCGCAAATAACAATATACCATTTGAAAGTTGAATCGATATAATTCCACTTATAATGTGAAATTGCTTTAGTGTGGCACTAAACTTTACACCTTTGTCTCTTATTATGATGGAGCATTTCTGGTACCAGTGTGTGTCTATGTATATATATGAATATAAAAGTTCTCTTGGGTTTTCCGCGTCTTGGATTCAAGTTTGGCCTCTGGCCACTGATTCAGACGTTTCAGCATGATCCCACATGCCATTATCAAGGAATGATGAGTTCGAGTCACAGGTTTAGGTCTCATATAATAAAATACATAGAGTTTACGCTGTGGTCCATTTCCAAAGACGTACACCCATCCAGGGTTTAGTTCTTATGTTGTTAAATACCTTCAGTTTTCAGTGTGGTCCGTTTTCGAAGCCATTCACCTATCCAAGGTTTAACTACATAAGAACTAAACCTTGGATAGGTGTGTGGTTTCAGAAACGGACCACACTGAAAACTGAAGGTATTTAACAACATAAGAACTAAACCCTGGATGGGTGAACGTCTTTGGAAACGGACCACAGCGTAAACTCTATGTATTTTATTATATAAGACCTAAACCTGTGACTCGAACTTATCATTCCTTGATAATGGCATGTGGGATCATGCTGAAACGTCGGAATCACTGGCCAGAGGCCGAACTTGAATCCAAGATGCAGAAAACCCAAGAAAACTTTCATATTCACACTTATATCCGCGAAAATCTGCAATATATATATATATATATATATATATATGCTTAAAAAATGAACATACCTTAAATTTATATCTTGATGTCAAAATGATTGCATTATTTTGAGACCAAGATTTAAAAAAGTATATGTACATGGTACATTTTTTTTAAGTGTGGATACATGACAAAATTAATAGTGACTGCTCAATTGCTAACAATAGACAAAGATAAGCTTCAAGAGTATTATCACAACACTAAAAAATAACTTATTGATATATATATATATATATAAAATTAGAAACTCAGTTATAAGGGAGAAAATGAAGATTGAAGACACTATTTTAGATTATATTAAAACTCAGCAATTAAGATGATACGGACATGTCCAGCGAATGGAAGAGGATCGACTACCAAAATCTGTTTTGGAATGGAAACCTGAGGGAAGACGAAGCAGAGAAAGACCTAAAACCTCCTGGAGTCAGGGAATATGTTTATATATGAAGGAGAAACATCTACAACCAGGAGATTGGATGGACCGACAAAATTGGCTATTAGGAATCGGACGATGTCAAAGATATTAATCAACCGATGATCTATATATATTGAAAAATAAAATGTAAAACAGGCGAATTAAAATCCATAATATGGAGTACATATAGGACATCTTATGCAACAATGATTTTTAAATTTTAAATTTTTGGGCTTGTCATCATTAAATTCCATCAAGAATTAGACCTGGTTTGTTCTGCCTCTCAGCTGACATCTCCATTGCTTCTTTTACCTTCCAAGATCTCTCTTCCTGTTATGTCTGTAGGCAAACAGTTCTTGAGATACCCTGTTACTGGGCATCTGTGGTGTATGCCCATACCAGTAATATAGTAAACTTTTATGATTTCAGCGATGCCTATGATGTTTAATTCTTCTCAGATATGAACAGGTAATGCATGTATCTACGTTCATGTCAGTGCAAAGAATTGACCTCAGTTCAAGATAATCAAGTCAAGCATGTATTCATTAGATGTGTTTCACTCGACACATTCACATCAGAATTAAATGAAATTAAACATTTGAATTGTTACCGGTATAGAAAATATTGATATGAGATATAATTTTAAAATAAATTATTTTCATCCTACCTCATAACCTGTCTCCTAATTAGACCAATGACCCTCCAAATCTCCAGGAATTTCAAAAATAATTTTTTTCTTTTTCTTATTTTTTTAATGTGGATTTTTTCCCAAACCATGAGTTATTTAGGTTTTTCTATTTGTTTTGTTAAACTTATCTTTTTTTAAAAAATAGGGAAGTGGAAAAATCAGCAGTAGCCGCTCATGCTTGTCAGAAAAATATCAAATTGCAAGAAAGGCCAGTTTAATAAGACAAATAGAAAAACCAAAAGAGCATACTGTTTGGGAAAAATCCACATTAAAAAAAACAAGAAAGGAAAATTAATGTATTTTGAAATTCCCTGAGAAGGTAATTTAATTTGGAAGTTTATCAGTCCACCAACAGATGGAGTAAAGAAGCAGTATTCCTGGACAACCGAACATCGGTGTAGAATTACTGAAGATGAAACCACTAAAGTTTCAAAACCAGTTTGAAGACATGATATGATGTGAGGTAAAAAGAATTTATTTTAAATTTTAAAATTAAACGTGTCTTCAGCAACGATGTCCCCGGCTAGAAGTGTGCAAAAATGAAACAGAACATAGGAAGGAGGTGCTCTATTAAATAATTTGAGGTATGCCATTATGGTCCATCATTACTGTTTTCTGGCTTATTTACAATGACATACATGTTTACAGTACCTTCTTATTTACAACTACATATGCATTTACATTATTTACATGTAACTGCAAGTACCATCATTGACACACATACCACTTTGTACCTCACAACAGCTGCTCAAACTGCCGACTACCAACTTCAATGCATGGATGACTGTATTATTTTTAGCATCACTTATCACAGTGAAAGAATGTGAGAAATGCCATTGCTTTTTTACTAGCATATAAGATTTTGCACCTGATATTGTTGTAGGCCTGCATAAGCCAGAAAACAGTAGTGATGGACCATAATGGGATACACTAGTGTACTCAATATCTCCTTAAGTGGCTTCGAAGAATATAAGTTCCAAAATTGTTCAGTAGAGCATTCCATGTTTAATTTTTGCATAGTTTTACTGAATCACTCTGTATATATTAAATGGTATTTTCATTTAACATGCTAACAGTTCCATCTATTCAACTGAACACTGTCATATGAGTAAAGCTCTTTGGCAAAGGTAATGAATTGACATTATTTTTAAAGCTAACACTTAAATAATTAACATTTTATGAAGAAACTGATCCAAGATATGACTGCATGCTTCATGTCTCTTAATAATGATCTCACTATAATATTTTAAACCTTCATAATTATTACTTTTCTAATAAAATAATTAACTATAACTAAAATATATAAGTACTTTAATGGAAGAAAACTAAATTATAAAGTTAGAAGCACAAATGTCACACATGTAAATCTTAAACAATCCTAAATATTTATTTTAATAAATGAGATGGAGGAAATGTTTTAACATCTCAGCTCACAAAGTTGTACTTCATGAAACCGGTTTCAAAAGTATAGTATTACTTCCATCTTCAGTCAAATTCCAACTGTGGAATTGGAATTTGACTGAAGATGGAAGTAATACTATACTTTTGAAACCGGTATCGTGAAGACACGCAACTTTGTGAGGTGAGATGTTAAAACATTTTTTCCAACTCATTTATTAATATAAATACCTCATAGTGTTTCCTCCCACTGTAAATTTAATTAAATTCCTAAATATTTAGTTTAATTAAATTTCTATCAATGCCTTCAAATTACTAAAGGCCAGTTTCAGTATCATTTAATGCAATAAATCAATCTGAATCTACACCTGAAGCTCTAAGAATTGTATGTAAATAAGTGTTTTTTTTAGTTGTCATTCTCAGTTCATATGTTTCTGTTGATGTAGAAAGGTATCCTAATATGAAAAGCTGGTGACTAGGAAATAAATGATGCTACATCATAGACTTTATGATGGATAAGTAAACATGTCCATTAGTAGAACTTGAAGAATCATAGGATCCTTGGATATGTTGGTAGCCAATGGCACAAAGACATAAGATGTTAAGCACTATGTTCTGGCCAATTTTATTCAACAAAATCTTTCCAGTGATCAATTGAAGCAGAAGTATTATTGATTTTTTTTCCAGTAACAATCATATATTTTATGTAAAGTTTAAAATGAATGTTTATAGGAAAAATCGCCATAAGATTTAATTAATGATTTCAATTAAAATGCTTTATACCTCATCTCATATCCTGTCTTCTAATAATACTGGTTTCAATGCTTAGGCAGCTTCATCTTCAGTAATTTGTCGATTGAAATTATGTCAATCAGGAGAACTTCTGTCGATAGGAAATTACTGAAGATGAAGATGCCTAAGCTTTGAAACCGGTATAATTAGAAGACTGGATATGAGGTGAGGTATAAAGCATTTTAATTTAAATCTTAAAGTTTAAAAGTTGTGAATGTCAATATTAATTCTCACAGCCCAAAACACCTTTTTAATAAAACTGAAATATTTATTTCCTACAATCCTTTGTAATGTGAATTATGTTTTTCTTATTTTTTTTTTACTTAAGATTAGTTAGAAAGTATATTTAAAAACATTCTACAATACATATCTAACAAAAATATTTTGTAAACTACACAATTTAATAGTTTAATTTCGAATGATGACAAATCAAGAGCTTCAGAATATTTGAATACTATTACTATAGTCTACGAGTAATAAAACTAAAAAAATGAAATTTAAAAGTCAATTTTGAAATGACAGTAACAAAGAGGTCTTTAATATTTCATGAATTATAGAAGAAGAATCTTACTCACTTTCAATTCAGATCCAATTTACACAATCACATAATTTATAAAGAATACAAATGCCTGCTCCATCACTTAGTCATTCCTAGCTACCAATGTGAAATGAATCATCTATGCTTCTGTAATTGAACACACTCTACTGGTATAAATACTAACTAAAAAAATGTTATACCACCCGTATATAAAAGCAGTGTGATAATTTGTATCAGATTACCCTAGTTGCTGAAGTGCAAGAGGCAATATTGTATTTGACATCAGCATTAAAGTTCCTCATATTATTACAAAGGTATGTTTTAACTAAGCTGTGATTTATTTTAAATGTATTAATTAAAAAAAACTAACTTTTTTAAAGAAAGATATGCTTATGTTTATATGCAAAGAATAATGAATAAAACAGTAAAATCATTAAAACAGACAAAAAAAAAAGAGAAGCCAAAAATAGTAAAGGGTCTACAACGTAAGTTATAAACCACTTCACGTAAATAATATGTTAATCATTATGTTACTTCAAAATCAGAAAATTCTAATGAAACCTTTACAAACGTAATTAACCATACAGTAAAATGCTACAGCATAGTTGTTAAGGCAATATTCTACAAGCCAGTAGGTTAAGGATTCAGTCCCAGTGGGTCAGCATTTTTAAACTGGCCTAAACCTTCTGGCAGCACCATGGCCCTGGGGCCAACTCAGACTCTAACTGAAATGAGTACCAGATGCTTGTTCTGGGGGAAAAGACAGCCATCACACAGGGCTGACATATTGTGCTGATTGTCTAGAAAGCTGGAAGCCTAAATCTCCTAAAGAGCCTCCTAAGGCCAGCAGTGGGATCACTTTTTTTTTACAGTAAACTTTGATTATTTGAGATTTTTTAAAGGTGATGAAGATTGAAGAGTAATGGGTTACTCAATAATTTCATTGAAGACTTGTAATTTTAAAGGTTTGAAACTGGTGTACTTAACCTAAATGCAACAATGGGTAAAGAGGAAGGTGTTTTGTCAGATCCATACTTGCTATTACTGACCGAGTGAAACAAATAAATAAAAATATTCCTGCAGAATAAAATTGAAATTTACAACAAATGTAAGAACTAGAACCTAATCACAAATCCCAATTTACTAAAATATAACAAAAAATGCAAAATATTAATTCATAAATTTAAAACAAGATACAAATTATTTATATATATGTATAAACAAATGAAATGAAAGCCGAATAACAGCAAATGAGATGCGATTTATGCACCTTACAGCAGGCTACACAAAGTGGGATCATAAAAGAAATGAGGAAATTATGGAAGAATTGGATGTAGAACCCATTCTTCACCATATACAAAACTACCAGAACAACTGGAACAAATGCCGTCTCATAGAATTCCAAAAGCCATACTTCGCTACTGCCCCCAAGGCAAAAGATCGCTGGGACGTCCAAAAAGCGCTGGATGGAAAATTCCTCTTTGAGACCGTAACAGGCCACACGGCCTAATACTTGCATGGATGATGATAAACAAATGGGTCGTTATTAACAAACTATGTATTTTGTTATCAATATAACAGCAGTTAATATATTCCAAACTCCATAGCACATAAAGCCTAGAAGGCCCTCGGCCTACCAGTCAACTATTGACTTCACATCCATGTGTTAATCACAAAGGTGGATGATCATACAGCCAGTATAGGAATGACAAATGATCATCAATTTGGGCCCCCAGCCATTATAGCTAGTTTTCTCAAGCTGAAGCTACCCAAATTCTTCACAATGCTGGGTAGGTACCAGTCTCATACTGTATTTTGTCCAGCCTAAGAAAGATACTTCAGGAAAATAAATGGGCAGCTAATGCACGAAGCACGTGACTGTTGCAGTTACTGTGATTCGTTCAAGACCAAAGCACAGTTCAGCACAAGCGAAAAAATAGATCATGTACTCGATTAATATAATTACGCATTTAAAGCTATATATGTTAACTTAAGTTGATCAGAATACAGTATATACCTACATACTTTTTCGAAGGTCGAAGACCAACTGAATATTCACATTTGTTTGAAACTGAACGATTCTTGAAAAGAAGTTGAATGTCAGTTACAAATATGGCGGCTGTCGGGTAGTTTATGTTAACTTAACTCGGTTATTTTAATTTAAATGTTTGATTTGAATTAATTTAATTAGTTTTCGACATACTATTGTAAATGTTAATACAACCTGCAACATTAAAAATTAAAATGATTGTTGTGCATTAATTTATCGGCTTGTAACAAACAGCTGACAGAGTTCGTCTGCACTCTTACATGTGCTACGCGGAGTAATACATTCAAAAGTTAAATGTCAAAATGTGCTTCTTACGTTGGACAGAGAATAGCCAAAATTCCATGAGAAAATTTCTTACCCCATGGCGACTAAACCAGTGCAAACCCTGTAACTCTGCACAAGGCATGCCTTAAATTCCTCAGCTATGGCACAGAACCATTTAAATATACTCACACCTTTTTTCCAGTTTAAGTTTTCAGAATTCTTTAAATTCTAACTCACAAGAATAAAAGAAATTTGTATTTTAAAGTAAAACATATGGACAATATTTTTTTAAGTTCTACACTGATGAAATAAACATTATTTTTTATATAAATCATTTAATACTGACAAATTTTTTACAAGGGAACTGTCAACCATTGCATACTGAAACCTACCTTGAAATTTCTCCCAGAGAAGCGTTGTGATGTACCAAGGTCATGTCAAAAAATTATTTGCCTTTTTAACTGCAAGGCACAGAAATTAAAGCCAGAATCCATCAATTTCAACTCATTGTATGAAGGAGATTGATGGCAGGTTGTGAGGATTATCCAATCTACCAATTCAGATGTTGCATTACTTCCCTGTAGTTTAAATGAGACATTTGGCCACTGGATTTGTGCCTTGCAGTTAAAAAGGCAGATCATTTGTTTGACATGGCCTTTGTATATCACAATGCTTCTATGAAAGAAATTTCAAGATAGGTTTCGGCATATAATGATAGACAGTTGCCTTGTTAGTTCTTTGGTTGACCAAGAAACGGATGGCTCGAGAACATTCAATTCTTCAAGGACTAACATATGGACAGATGATGAATTTTTCCTAGTTTTATAAAATATTTTTTAGAATTAGTTTATTTTTTTTAAGTATCATTTATGCAACTTCTAGTTATTCTTTTATGAGGTAATTAACGAAGTGAGAACAAAATATTGTTAAAATACCTGTTCACTTTTAAATTAGTTCTGTCAGGCTAGTGATTGCCATGCTCCCTTGTGTTTTAGAAATAAATGTTATATTTTATTATTCTCTTCGCCAAATCCACAGTATTGTAAAACATTCCATAGTTCACCTTGTAACTTCGAAAAATATTGATCCCGTTCTTAATATACAAAATAATAGCATGACTGCTGTTTTGTTACTCTCATATCTCACTGTTTTGAAAAAATTGGTCAGTTTCAGTTCCTTGGAGTAGAAAATTATCTTTGTGTTCAAAATGCTTAAAATTCAATCCCAAATGGTTAACACAATACCACTTGAAAAGTATTCTAATGGAGTTTTAAAACTTCATCTTCTTCCTTTTATCATGTCCTACTTTCGGAAGGTCAATTCCAAATTTGCCTCCAACCATCTTTATCTTCCCAGTCATATCCCCTCTTTTGTAGACTTTTCTTCACTTGATTATCCGTCATTCTCGTGGTCGTTTTCCTTGAATCTTGAGTTTTAACAGTCTTTGTGGTAGTCTTTCCTTCTCCATTCTTTTTAAATGTCCAAACCATTTTAGTCTACTTTTTTCTAAGTATGTTGTTAATTTTTCTACACTTAGGCTCGAATCTATGAATGCATTAGACCGTAAAAGTCGTTCTCTGCCTTTACTCTCCTGAGAAAGTTGTATCCAAATACGTTTTTGCATACTCAAAAAGCTGTTCATGCGATAATAATCGTTGAAATTCCTAAGCTACCTGGCGAGGTGACTTAGGAGAGAAACGAAACGTGAGAATCCCGATGGTAACCGATGTAGTTTGAAACCTTGCCGCTTTATCCAAGATGTCGGACCTTGAAGACTTCGATCATATTTTCGGTATACGCGGAGAAGAGGAATTTGA
This sequence comes from Diploptera punctata, assembly GCA_030220185.1. Taxonomy (NCBI): domain Eukaryota; kingdom Metazoa; phylum Arthropoda; class Insecta; order Blattodea; family Blaberidae; genus Diploptera; species Diploptera punctata. The sequence continues at coordinate 1,649,308 of JASPKZ010002311.1, read as the reverse complement.
TAGAGTCTACCAAAGAATTCAACTGGAAGAACAGGAGAATCGGCGTAATATTGCGCGGTGCAGACGTCGTCGTATATGGTATTATTTGCGGGACGCAAGCGTAAATGCGTTCCTCTAGCAGACAAAAATAACGGAAGTGGTTTTATCGCTGAGAATTCTGGTTGATTTCTTGCCAATATTACGAAAACGACGACTTTCATGCATGACCAGTTAGTGGGTAGCTAATTCGATCTTTGCACTTGCTCACGGAAAGTCAGCTCACCAGTGATTGGAAGTAATTTGAGTGGAGACTAATGTATTTGCATGCGGCCCTTAATGTCTCCCTGATTTTGTCATTCCGTAAGTTCTTGTCAACACTGTTGCACAAGAATGGAAATAGGAAACATGGTATAAAAATCAATTCATTGTAAGTAATTTCTAACAAAACTATAACAGAAGCTCTAACATATTTAACAAAAAAAATTATTTTAAATAGTTTATGTTTTAATTTATAGGTGAAGAAATAGTATGTGCCAGTGTCAACCATGACAGTCTGAATTGATGACAATTATGTAGCACATTCTACTGAAACAGACCATAATGCATATAATGTTCTGTTCTCCATGCAAGTGACCGAAACAAACTGCTTATACAGCATATTATTTTCATGATCCCAATGTTCATGAAATGCCAACCAACATTGAGCTGTAAAGACAGGTGAGAAGCAAAATGTAGCTATGTCACTATAAATCATGAAAGTATGATACAAAATTCAAACAAAGTAGCTAGAATAATCAATAAAATTAACTACTAACCAAGCAAAACAAACATGTTATAGCTTATATTTGAAGAGAAAAATTTTCGCCTAGACCGGGACTCGAACCCGGGACCTTTGACTTGCTGGGCCAAATGCTCTACCAACTGAGCTACCGAGGCGAGTTACAATCTAGATGCAAATTTTTCTCTTATATACGTTGTAATTCCCTTTTTGCCAAATGCTTTTGAAACCATTGCTTCTATCTTTGCAAATGGCGGCTTCTTAGTTAAGAAGACATTTATTGGGAATTTAACATTACTTTATACAGCTAGTAAGGCTTCTAATGATGTTTTTATTATTGATTTAACATTTCTCACTGAAAGATAAATTATACTTACTAAAACATGTGGAAATATGGTTTTAAGAGAGAGGGCTATTTGGAGAAAAAAAAAGTAATAAAAAATTTTAATGTGTCCGCATAAAATCATTCCTGAAATTAGTATATATAGCAGATTCAGTTATGTTTCTTCACTGGCAACTTTTAAAACTAGACCTCAAAGTGTGTATGGGTTGATCATTTACACAAAAAAGTGATTTAATAGCACAAAGGCCTTACTGCAAGCATCTTATAAAAAGTATGAATTTGGACACATCTTATGAAGTGCACATATGGCCAGTTGCAGCATATCTAGTCGTCAAGACATAAAACACTACATGAACAAGACATACAAAAAATCTTGTACATTATAAAAGGATTAAAATAGTTTACTCTTGGAGATTGGATTGGATTTTAGTAAGTATCTGTATCTAAGGATTATTAATTTCTTGGTGATATATCACTGTGTCAATTATGAAGATATACAATGTACACAGAAATATCTGTTCAACCAAGAAATTACTATCGACATGGGCTATGACATCACTTATGAATGTGAGATATAAAAAATAACTTTAATAATTAAAACACTTGGTCTGTTCATTCTTACCTCTTAGAGTTGTTTTTGTCGAGTATATGTTTCAGAGCTTCTTAGTTCCATCGTCAGCGATTACAGATGGGGCTAAGAAGCTCTGAAACATATGTTTGACAAAAACAACTCTAAAAGGTAAGAATGACAGACCAAATGTTTTAATTATTAAACAAACCTCTTAATGTTACTTCCTATTGTATTTAAAAATAAAATAAAAATAACTTTGTTATTAATATTTAATTTTAGGAAGTTATATTTTGAGGTTATTTTAATTATATTATTTTTTAGTCTGGACATCTTACTTCAATATTAATGTTGATTTGTTCTTGGACATGTTTCAAAACAATTCTGTTTTATCGTCAGCTTTCCCAGAGTCTGACGATAAAACAGAATTGTTTTGAAACATGTCCAAGAACAAATCAACATTAATATTGAGATAAGATGTCCAGACTAAAAATAATATAATTGAAAATAACTTTGTTATTTCTCTTGACATATTGTCCATTTACTTTTTTCATCGTATGGATTTCTTATACATTATAAAAGAATTTAATGAAAATATGAATATACGGATATATCACATAAGTAGTTTTTAAACACTGACTGGAAAATTTTGATTAATGAACTAAATCTATGCCCATATCTTCTTAGCCTTATTTAAATTCTTCTAACGAGAATGAACTTTTACAAAAATTATAGGAATAAATTACAAGAGGTTGAAAATAATGAATATTATAATTGTAGTGTCATAAATTTTAAATATAATACAAACAACACAGTTCATAATTACAGCTTACAGCACAAAAGAAAATATACAGAATACTAAAATTTTATAAGGGAATCCATACATCTAAGTTATCTTAGACAATTCAAGTCCTCAATGAAGTGACCAAACAGACTAAATCCAGAATGTGATGTGTCCTGCTTTTTAATGTTTCATAATTATCAGTCATAAATTTGGTCTGACAAAAACGTGAACATGTAAAAATTTAATACAGAACTTCCGAAGATGAACGATGAAATTTCATGAAACAAGTAACGTGTAATGGATTGAAAGTAATGTTAATTAATTAATTAATATTCAAGAATATTGTACACGTATGATTTTTTTATTTTCTGTAAATCGCTTGTTGTCATTATCAAAATCATTGTAAATTTATACATTTTTTGGTATATCTCGAAATAAGTGGAAAAAAAATCTAGCAATCTTCTTCAGAAAGAAATCAGTGTAGTGATAGTGTGTAAAAAGGAAAAACTACAAGAAGGCCAAGAACATCAGAATAAAATGTTGAAAAGATCCAACAGTTTTGTGCTCAGGGGCTTGGAATTCCATTACATGTCATAGTCAATCGAAAGTTAACTTGCATAATGCCATGCAGATGATACTGAAATTATATTTAACAAAATTCAATTCTTGCATGCAGTACAAATTACATATGGCTGAATTTTCTATTACCATGCTATAATTGAAGATGAATCATAGATATTTTAGAAAATTTCCTCTTCTTGAAATCTCCAGGAAAGCTTAATGAATATACCTCATAGTGAGAATTCCTAAAATAAGTAATTATAAGACATATCAAGTCTAAATAGGAAACACGAAAATCCAATATGGCAGACATAACCTCAGATTCAAAATATAACGAACATTTATTTGGCCTCAAAAAAGATATTAAAAAATTCTATAAATTAAGGGAAGACAGAAGGAAAAAGAAGAAATTACATGAACTTTGAAATTCCCGGTGAGAATGACCTGGTTTCGAGGTTTTTCAGTCAGCCAATGGAAGGAGAGAAGGACAACTCTTCAAGACGACAGAACAACGGTCGTGATGATACTGAGGATGGAACAGAAACTATGTTCCGAAACTAGTTTATAATCAAATAAGAAGAACAATATGAGGTGAGTGATAAACATATTCTACCTTAATAAAAATAAGAGTTTATAAAACTATAATTAAACCTGTTGTTGTTTATGGAAGTGGGTCTGGACTCTATCTGAACAAATTACTGCAATGCTAAATACCAAGAAAATGAAAATTTTAAGGAAAATATATAGTCCCATTTGTGACCTGGGGACATGGAAAATCAGGACAAATGCAGAATTACAACTGTTGTAAAAGATCATGACATTGTTACTGATATTAAACTCAGAAGATTGGAATGGCTGGACCATGTTCTACAAATGGATACGATCAGAAGTTATCAAAAACTTTAAGATGATAAATCTGATGGTACAAGGAAGGTCAGTAGACCCAGACTAAGATAGTTTGATGAAGCCAAGACTGATCTTACAAAGACAGTCATAAGAAGATAAGCTTTGGATCAGAATGATTTGGTGGCTTCATAAGGGAAGCTAAGACTAGACTTAAAGGGCCATAATGATCATGATGATGATCCTGTTTTTGGATGTTACCATATTCCACATAAATGGTTACATGGCCTAGAAAGAGATCGCTGGAAATATTTTTGAGACTCTAACAGTCCTCTCAGGACTATGACATGAAAGGAAGATGACGATATTGTCAAATTTGGGACTGGAAAATCAACATACAACCCACACGTTCAAAATCCTCCAATAGTCAGCAATTGGTGCAGCCTAATACAAAGCCCTATTTTTTTGTCCTTTCTTTTTTTGTTGAAATCCAATATCAAATTCATAATATACATTGATATGACACTTTGTTTAAACGAAACAAATGGAAATGATAACTGATAAGTTACAAATAACCTTTTAAATTATATTTGAAGAGAAAAATTTCTCTTCAAATATAATTTGTCCTTCAGTGAAGAAGTAACACATTTAAATAAAAACATAAAAAACCTAAAAAGAAAATTATGAATTTTGAAATATCTGGTGGAAATGAGAGGAGATTGATTTGTAAGTTCATGGGTCAGCCATCAGAGAGCGCAAAAATCAATTTACAAGAGAGAAAACTGCTGGACGGCAGTTGTAATCGTGGTGTTGCATTGATAATGTCACAAATGCAGTGATGAAACCTGGGTCTGCATGGGAGTCAAGAAATATGATGTGAGTAAAAAAAAACTCAAAATTAATCAAAAACTTTTCAAATATTGGAGATCACGATACTTCACAAACAATGTCCAAGGAGAGATGAACTATCAATTTCTAGACCAGTGAATTGATAGAAATTGATCTATCTAATGCCTTTTATGTGTTATATGAAGAATGAGATTTACAGTGAAAGAATGGAGAATCTTGAACAAAGAATCAGAAAAACAACACTTCAAATTATATTATTTTTAGTCTGAACATCTTATCTCAATATTAATGTTGATTTGTTCTTGAAACATGATTTTCTTCCTACAACTCTTAAAAGAATTTTAATCCAAACTTTAGTGATGCCGCATTTTGACTACTGTGACGTTCTACTAACTGACATAAGTGACGGATTGTCGGACAAACTGCAGCGTGTCCATAATATGTATATCAGATTCATATTTAATGTTCGAAAATACGATCACATTTCTCCATTATTCCACGAATTGTCATGGCTACATCTAAATGAGAGAAGAAAATCGCACTGTCTAAATCTCCTATTTAAGATCCTACATACCTCGATTCCTAATTATTTATCATCCCGTTTCCAGTATCTATCCTCAAACCATAACTTAAACACAAGATCACAACATAGTCTCTTACTTAATATACCGCAACATAGGGCATCACATCACTCCATGTCATATACCATCTCCACTTCTCGCAACTGGAATTCCCTACCACAAGAAATAAGGGGCTGCCGGACATTGGCATCTTTTAAAAGAAATCTAAATTTATATTTGCTCTAAACTCGACTTCATTATTATCCAGTGTAAGATATATATATTAATTGGTGTTTCCCGTATAATGTATCATATTTATATTATTATTATTATTATTATTATTATTATCATCGTATCATTATTGTTATTACCCTATAAAATGTTGTTTGTACATGACATTTTACATTGCTACATTTATTGTATCTTTAACTGTTTATAATTAGTATAGTGTATATCTATATTTGTCGAATATTTATTTGTATTTGTGCTGGATGAGTGGAAGAGAGGGCCCTATGGCCTTAACTCTGCCAGAATAAAAAGTATTATTATTATTATTATTAAGAACAAATCAACATTAATATTGAGGTAAGATGTTCAGACTAAAAATAATATAATTAAAATAACCTCAAAATATAACTTCCTAAAATTAAATATTAACACTTCAAATGTTCTTGCTAGAGTGTGAACTGAAACATATTGTTATTCAGAAACCTTTTTAATTAATGGATTCATTAAAAATACTTTCAAAACATCACACACAATACACACTTTATATCAACCTCATAAAACCCCACCATTCATTCTCAGAAACTTTTTATATCAATCTTCATTTAGTATAGATGTAGTAAAGTAATTGTGTACAGTACATTGCTATAACTTGATGTCACTCTTGTAAATTTTACTTTTCTCCATTCATTCACTACATAATAACATGGCAACAGTCTTAAAGTTAGCTTAATACTCTTTGGCATTGATTTGTTTTTGTTTCATGGTACTGTATTGTCTAAAGGCCTATAGAATAACGTCGATGAGAAAGTAGGAATTTGTATAGAATTTCAGTACAGATGATTCACTTTTCAGAAAAAATAAGACATTTTGTAAATCAATTCTATACATTTTAGATAATCTAAAATACACAATAAATAATGTAACTTGTAATGTGTAATAACAAAACTAATTTGATGTTCTTTCAATTTATATTCCAAATTATTTGTACATTCTATGGCATTGCACAAAATTATTTTACTCCAATGATTTGAATAGAAAAGTGACTTAATTTAATAGAATAGGATCTCTAACTTGAATATAAAATTTTCTTAGGATGGATTAAACATTAGTTAAACATGGAGTTTCATGAGGTGAGATGTAAAAAGTTATTTCCAACTCACTTATATATACATTAATCTTTAACATATCTCACTATGAGCACACAGATAAATGTTAAGTTTAATTTTATTACATAAACTAGCAATCAACACACAAATTCATTAGAAACAGAAAAAAAAAACTGTATATAAATCCAAAAACACACATAACAGTTAGAATTATACACAGTGTAATAGACACATTCAACAAAAATACAGTAAAATCACATTAATGTTAACCTATTGTATTTAAGAATTAAATGAACTAGAAGATGCATTACAGATGTAAAAGACAAAAATAATTAAATATTTACGTATAATTATTTCAAATAATTGTTTAATGGTTTGTTGCACATCTCTTTAATGCCCTAAGTGGATATAATAAGAAAGAGAGTCAATGATTAGAAATGGACGGACTCAAGGCTATTTTAGATTAAATGGAATGATCATCTCAACTCACTCCTCATTCTTAAGGAACTTGTATTTATTTATTTATTAGTTAGTTTAATTTCTTTCCCTATCTAGTCTTCAGATGGTCTTTATCTTGGTTTGTATAGAAACAGTGTTTCTTGTCATCTTGACCAGATGCTGAAGATAATAGAAGACTAATCGAATGCTCAAGAACAAATCAACATTAATATTGAGGTAAGATATAACAGACTCAAAATATTCATAGTTAAATATGGGAAATAACATTATGAGGTTCTTAATTCGTAAATTAATGAGTCATATTTTTACATCTTACCTCATATCTTATGTTTCTTTAAACATGGGAACTAGTTTTCAAGAGAAGGATCTCTCTCATTTTCAACTGACATTATGACTACCGGATTTTCGTTGCAATCTCTATCAATAATGTTGCCATCTGGTGTTGATTTGATGAACTTTGAGATGAGGTCACGTTCATCAGAATTCTCGAAATTCATGGATCTAAATTCAGAAGAACAAATTTAGATCCATGAATTTCGAGATTCCTGATGAATGTGACCTCATCTCAAAGTTCATCAAATCAATGCCAGATGGCAACATTATTGATAGAGACTGCAACGAAAATCTGGTAGTCATAATGTCAATTGAAAATGAGAGAGATCTTTCTCTTGAAAACTAGTTCCCGTGTTCAAAGAAACATAAGATATGAGGTAAGATGTAAAAATATTACTCATTAATTTACGAAAGACTCAAAATAATTTAATGTAAATTCATTAATATTAATTTCAAATTATTATATTAAAAGAAGAGCATTAAGAGAATATTAATGTATTAAAGACGAATCTAAGTATCACATATGAAAGATATACAGAAAGACCAGGTTAGTCACTTTACTATCAAAATGGAGTTTGAGACATTAGATTCTTCATTGAAAGGACTATCTTTAGATGTGAAACAGTTTAGTCATGAGTTTATTTAGCTTCAAAGTTTGGCATACAGGCAAAGAAGTTCCATAATTAAAAGTCCGTTACCTAGGTTTAATGGGAAAGTTACCTATATGGTTTTTTCCCTGCACCCTTCATATATCAGTTAGCCGAGCGGTTAAGGTAGGAAGCCTTGGCGCAGAGCTACAGGACTTGCGCTGGTTCGAGTCCCCATGGGGGAAGAAATTTTCTCATGGTATTTCGGCCAGTGTGGGACCGGTGCCCACCCAGCATCGTGAGGGAATTGGGTAGCTACAATAAGTAGCGGCTCCAGGTTGAAGAACCAGCAATAACGGCTGGGGGACTCGACATGCTAACCACATGTCACCCCTACACTGGCTGTTGATCATCTACCTCTGTGATTGACACATGTGGATGTGAAGGGCCAGCAGCCGGCTGGTAAAAGGGCAACCGCTGAAAAGTGGAAAGACCCTCAATCAGATCGGAGTAATAGGAAAGTTGTTTGATTAGTGGATTATTGTTGCTTAATTAATCGTGATACAAAGGAGTGAGTCCTACACCTGGAAATTTTTCCAAGAGTATACTTTTCATATAAAGGAGTGAATCCTACACCTGGAAATTTTTCCAAGAGTATACTTTTCATATAAAGTAGCGAGTCCTACACCTGGAAATTTTTCCAAGAGTACACTTTTCATATAAAGGAGCGAGTCCTACAACTGGAAATTTTTCCAAGAGTATACTTTTCATATAAAGGATATAAAGGAGTGAGTCCTACACCTGAAATTTTTTCCATGAGTATGCTTTTTATATAAATGGCCTATGGATTTTCTTCTTGCTGATGGAAGTACACCATTAAATCAAAGAAAATGCCATTCATACCTGTCAAGACCAATGCTTGCATGTTCATGCCTTCTGGGCAATGCTAAGCCAGCAAGAGCAAAGGAGAAAGTTCCCGACACGCTAAGGAAGAGAATCCTAATAGAAAACATCATCCTGCTACGACTGCTGAAGGTTGGCATTGTACTATCATGCCACTGATATTTTTCATGTAAGAGTTCTTTAATGTACTACACAACTCTAGTACATTAAACCTAAGTTTTAACTTCCCATCCAATGAAAGCCACATCCTCAAAAAATTCTATTGAACCTGATTGGAGTAAATCCAGTGACATTTTAATCCCAAGAAAAAAGCAAGACCACAAACACAAAAAAGTGACAACCATAGTTATTATAATATACAAATTATAAAGTACACAAAATAAATATAACTATTAAGCAGAGTATCAATGTAAGTAATGTGAGAAGCAATTTGAAACAAATTTTAAAATTACATACTTAGTTTCAGTAAGTTTCCACAGGGTGAGATCCAACAATTAAATTGTAATAGGATAAATAATATTTACTATGATGTTCTTATTATTAATTTCATACATCTCAATGATGGATAAATCATATTTGAAGAGAAAAATTATACGCTCAGATCGGGACTTGAACCCGGGACCCTTGGTTTTCTAGTCCAAGTGCTCTACCATTTGAGCTACCTGAGCAAGTACCGATCTAAACGCAAATCTTTCTCTACATACATTGTATTTCCCGCCCACCAAATGCTTTGAAGCCTTTGCTTCTATCTTTGCAAATGGCGGCTCCTATATTAAGAAGACATTTTGGGAATTATACATTACATTATAAATGCCAGTACGGCGTTTTTTAATGTTGTTATTATTAATTTCATACATCTCAATGATGGATAAATCATATTTGAAGAGAAAATACAACGTATATAGAGAAAGATTTGCGTTTAGATCGGTTCTTGCTCAGGTAGCTCAAATGGTAGAGCACTTGGACTAGAAAACCAAGGGTCCCGGGTTCAAGTCCCGGTCTGAGCGTATAATTTTTCTCTTCAAATATGATTTATCCATCATTGAGATGTATGAAATTAATAATAAGAACATCAAAAAACGCCGTACCGGCATTTATAATGTAATGTATAATTCCCAAATATGTCTTCTTAATATAGGAGCCGCCATTTGCAAAGATAGAAGCAAAGGCTTCAAAGCATTTGGTGGGCGGGAAATATAACGTATATAGAGAAAGATTTGCGTTTAGATCGGTACTTGCTCAGGTAGCTCAAATGGTAGAGCACTTGGACTAGAAAACCAAGGGTCCCGGGTTCAAGTCCCGGTCTGAGCGTATAATTTTTCTCTTCAAATAATATTTACTATATTTAGTAATCAATTGAGTTGGTGTTAACTTGATGAAAATCCACTACTTATTTAATTAAATAAAAATAAAACTTACAGTTTTATTTGATTTTCATATTTATTAAGATATATTTAGTTCACAACTTGTTATGGATTGAATCTGTTTGTTTATTTTAAAAGAGTTTGCATAATTTAGTAATATACAGTGTATTTGGAGCTTGGTCAGACAACTCTGTGGCAGCCCTGGACTGGGCGAGCATCGGCGTGCACTCCACCAGAGCCAAACGTGCATGACTGGCAATGAACACCACCCACCGTACTAAAACCACAAATTACTACTGCACCAACCCACACCTGGCCCGCCCACATCACAACAGATGTTGAAAGTGATGACCTTGAAGGCAAACACACTCCCCACTTCTACGAAAACAACTCCGGCTCACTCGCAAAAGCTCATGCTGACCGACAAGGAGAAGGAAAATAAAATTTAGGCACTGAAAGATGTGTAAACATTGAAAATCTGCATATAAAAAAATATTATTACTAATATTATTACTATTAAATTCCGATTTATGAAGTGCCAGTGAGTTCACTAAAAGAAGAGATATTTTTGAGAGCCCTTGCTTAAGAGTTTGTTTATAAATTTCAATTCCACAAAAAAAAAATTTAGAAGAGGAAGTAATAAACACTAATTGGATTAAAATGGTATAGATGTTCTTAATCGTGTTGATTATGATGAGGTACGGTTGCTTGTTTTGTATGTATTCACCAGCATGTATTTAAATGGGGGCATTTTTTTTTTCTGTCTCGAGACTACAGTGTGCTCCATGCCGTTGACTTGCCGGTCATGTGCATGTAGGTCTGGCGGAGGCTACGCCGGTGCTCGCCCAGTCAAGGCCGCCACGGAGCAGTCTGGCCAAGCTCCAAACACACTGTATTTCCACAGATTAAATCTGATCATAACAGAGATTTAGTAGGAATGAATTTGGGGGGAAAAAATCTGTTCTTAAGATCTATCCATGATTTTATACTAAACTTTTTAAATATTGTTCAAATTAATTTAGAGTTTATGTTATTATTATTATTATTATTATTATCTTGTATAAGACTTGACAACATGAAATCAGAATAACGGCTTATGAAATAAGATTCATGCACAGAGCAGCGGGTTATACCAGATGGGATCGGAAAAGGAACACCGATATCTTAAAAGAATTGAAGACTACATCAATTTTGGAATATATTAAACAGTACCAACTAAATTGGAAACACCATCTTGAAAGAATGCGTTCAAATCGGATCCCCAAAGCTGTTTATAATATATATACCAAGAGGACGAAGATCTCTGGGCCATCCGACGAAACGCTGAAGGGAAAAGTTTCTAAAGGATCGTAACAGGCCTTGGCCTAATACTTGGAAGGAGGAAGAAGAAGATTATCATTATCTATAGAATTCCTAAAAATCTTTTGAAAGGGTTCAATCTCACTTATTTCTGCTGTGATGTCTATTTTAATACCATGATATGCTTCAATAATAAAAGACCTTTTATGTGCCAGATAACTCTATGACATGAGACTAATAAATTTTAACTTCTCCAAAGGAACCTCTATTTTCAAATGTTTCTAATCCAAAAATTTGCATTGACCTTATATGATCAAATCCACAGTTCCTTGAGTTCTGAACTAGATGCATTACCATAATATCATTGAAATGTGAAATGCATTATATGAATGTGAAGTACTCTTTATAAAAATAAATTTTCTTACTATAACAATGTTACATAACATCAAATCCATTAAAATAAGCACATGTCAATGTTTAAAACACTGCATAATCATGTGAATTATGGAATTAGTAATACACTTCATTTTGCAAAAATATTTGTTTTTGTCTCTTGTAATTAAACTTATTACATGATAAAATATAAACATTGCTGATAACTCATTATTAGTCATTAAATGTCAAATCTATCAATCTGATTAATCAACAAAAAGTATGTTCTGCTGATCAAGCTACTTTAATTTCAAAATCACAAAGTCAGCCAAATACAGATAAATTTAGAAATAATAAATATGAAGTTCCATACCATTTACTGCATGTTTATTAATTCATATTTGAATTTAAAACATGAATAACAAACCAAATTAAAAAATACTGTCTGTGTGTTTTTGTTAAGAAATTCAGTCAGGAATATAATAAATTCATCATTTAATATTTAAAATGTTTTCACATTAATCATTTGTACTTTTTTTCTAAACACTCTTTTCTCAAACACATTATGCATGGATTTGCTTCAAAATAATTTTCATAATATTTACTTATTCCTTTTTTAACTTGCTCTGTCATCTGTTATGTCAAATTAACATTGAATTTTACCAACTACTATTTTCATTCTGGGTAATACCTAATTTCAATTTAAAAATCTGCACATAGTCAAAATATATCACAGAAAATAAAGTAAAGGAGATGATTTCACACATCTTAAAAATGTGAAAGCTGCGAGGACAAAATGAAACATGTAATATTTTTAAAAAATATTGACATATTTATAATAATCACTACAAACATTATTTTATGCTTAAAACTTTTCCAAACAGTATATAATATATATAGAAATGTCATCATGCTATAAAAGTTAACTTGGGAAGACAAACACATCAACATGATTATATTAAATTAATGTTGGGAAGTAAACATTATGAGGTATATTAATATTTAATTTTAGGAAGTTATATTTTGAGGTTATATCAGGTGTGGTCGGCCAGCACCCTTGTCGTTCTTAGGCCTCTAAAATATAGGGGCTTCATCTCATCTCATTCATCGACCCAGCCCTGAGTTGAGGATATTATTACATATTGTTCTAGTTACTGAAATGTAACATGTTTCTTTTGTATATGACAGTGAAAACATAGATTTGTAAGAATTTGTGCATGGAAATAGAAAATAAATCTCCTATTATTAAGGTTTTACATAGAAATACTGTTAAAATTCAGTGAAAGATGATAAATTAACAATTGAAAACTCAACCAAAAGAAACATGTTCACAGGTTACCACACACTTAAAAGTAAAATTAAGTGAGAGCTCTTCAAGACGACAGAACAACGGTCATGACGATACTGAGATGGAACAGAAACTATGTTCCGAAACTAGTTTATAGTCAAATAAGAACAATAGTGAGTGATAGAAAAATTCTACCTTAATTGTTTTATCCATCTAACAAATTACTGCATGTAAAAGAGAAGGTTAAAGGAAATAGGTATATAAGGATTTATACTACCAGTCTGACAATATAGTCCTTGATTTACTTCATAAAATGTATTTAGTCCCAAGTAATCCCAGATAATCTTAAAATGATTTTTCCTAACCTAGTTTTGTGTTAACAGTTGCCATATTAAATTGTGTATTCATTTAGTAAAAATAAAAGTTAAATTCTTTTCCCAGAAAATACTGATACATATTGACAGTTCAGAAGTAAATCCACATAAAACATTAAAATATGAATCTAAGAAACAGAAGGTTTTTATTAAAATTCATGTAGAAAATTACAAGTACAATTATTATTTATGAATGATTACACTGTATTTTTGTGTTGTATTCTGTAGTTGGAATTTTCTGTGTAAATTTTAATAAAAAAACTTTTATTTTTCAGTTTCATATTTTAATGACTTAATTGGATTATAATTAAAGAGAAAAAAATTCTATCTAAATTGGGATTTGAAACAAAGATCTCCAGCTTTATGCTCTGGTGCACTAATCAATTGTGTTACTTAGCCAATCCAGTAGCAGACACAAATCTTTCTCTATTTGAAATTCCCATGTACTTGGAGTGACCTCAGAACTGTCCATACAGGTCTCTATATATATTTTAATATAATATATTTGGGAATTTTTAACATTATGAGGTTTTATTGATAAGAATCAAATGAATCGTGAATTCTTCTTACCTCATACTTCTATGTATTTTAAACACAGCACCGCAGTATCGGCAACCATCGTCAACCATCATCAGCTGTTTTCATGACGGTACATTTTTTTCTTTTGCCGGTAAAAAATTGACAGTCGTGAAAACAGCTGATGATGGTTGACGATGGTTGCCGATACTGCTGTATTAAAAAAAATATAGAAGTATGAGGTAAGAAGAATTCACAATTCATTTGATTCTTCTCTATATATATGTCAATGGGAACTAATATTTTGGAGCATATATCACATACATTGCACTAATAGAAATTCATGACTTTATATTAAAATATCACAGACATAAGTATGTTTCATGAATGGTTAAGAAAATCAGCTATAATGGCTGGGGGACCGGACGTGCTGACCACATGTCACTCCTACACTGGCTACATGATCATTTACCAATGGGATGAACACATGTGGATGTGATGCCGGCAGTCGGATGGTAGACCTGTCGCACCATGGAGGTTAGGTTTTTAGAGCTCGCAGAGTGATTCAAGAAAATTATTTGTATCTATTTTGATTATCTGGTTAATATACTCAAACAGTAAAAGAAATTAAAATATTTTGTTAAAATTATTATTTGAATATATTTATAAAAATAATTTTTAAAGGTTCTGTTTGTGCTCCACGGTTGATAGCAACCTATTTTATATGTTTTTTTTCTATGTGAAGATATTATAATGACTGATTTTGTTTAGTGATTAAAAAACATAAATGAGGATGAGTGACCAATCTTCCATTGAAAGAAAAAAAAAAAGAATGACTAGTTTAAATTTATAATAGAATAGCTGACTAGAATTGCAAAATTGAGCTTTCTCTCTCCTCCTCTCTTATTTCTTGAAGAGGGGGATTTGGTGACTGCTTCTCTAAGGGTCGAATGTTTGAACGCATTAGACAGTAAAAGGCGTTCTCTGCTGAGAAAGTTTTATCCTAATACATTTTGCTTACTCAGAAATCTATTCATGCGATAATAATTGTAAGCTACCTGACGAGGTACCTTAAGATCATAGCTCAAGATAGAAACTTATCGTGAAAATCCCGAAGGGAACCGATGTAGTTTGAAACCTTTGCAGCTTTATCCAAGATGTCGGACCTTGAAGACTTCGATCATGTTTTCGGTATACGCGGAGAAGAGGAATTTTATAGAGTTCTACCAAAGAATTCAACTGGAAGAACAGGAGAATCGGCGTAATATTGCGCGATGCAGACGTCGTCGTATACGGTATTATTTGTGGGACGCAAGCGTAAATGCATTCCTCTATAACAGACGAAAATAACGGAAGTGGTTTTATCGCTGAGAATTCCGGGTAATTCGTTGCCAATATTACGAAAACGTCAACTTTCATGCATGACCGGTAAGTCAGCCGTTAATTCGATCTCAGCAATTGCTCACGGTGAGTCAGCTCACCAGTGATTGGAAGTAATTTGAGTAGAGACTAATGTATTTGCATGCGGCCCTAAGTAACCTTTATTTATCACTTGTACTCATGAAATTGAGGCAAGTGATTTCTACTACAAAAGAATAGTATTATAACTAAATAATTAAAACATTTTGTCCGTTCATTCTTAACTCTTGGAGTTGTTTTTGTCGAACATGTTTCAGAGCTTCTTAGCCCCATCGTCAGCGATTACAGTCTGTAATTGCTGACGATGGGACTAAGAAGCTCTGAAACATGTTCAACAAAAACAACTCCCAAGAGGTAAGAGTGAACAGACAAAATGTTTCAATTATTAAACAAACCTCTAAATGTTACTTCCTATTGTATTTTAAAATAAATTATAACTAAACTTGAATTTCATTAAAAAAAAAGTAAAGTTTTGCAATTAATACAATTTTTCAACTTTTTTTATTATGGCCCAGAAAACATCAATACTCATAATTGTCAATATAAAGTGACAAATTATTATGAACTACTACAAATCTGTAAATGTTATGTGTCATTGCACCAGATATCTTATTTTCTTTTTTTATACAAGGAAAAATAATTAAATCTTATTTTTCCACACATATATGATTATCTTACATTAGTAGTCAGGCTTTCAGTTTGACTGAAGATGGAAGTAAAACTATACTTTTGAAACCGGTATCGTGAAGACACGCAACTTTATGAGGTGAGATGTTAAAGCATGATCTCCAACTCATTCATAAATTTCGTAAGATATTTAAATATTTTAAATTAAAAAATGTACCTGGAACAAACTTTTTAATATCAGTAAATTTCAGTCTTATGGATATAATTTTCCTATTACATAGAAATAATGTGACTTGATTTTGAACATATACCTTACAATTACACCACACACACACACACGTCAAGTTTTGATTAAGAACTATAGAAAATAAACAAAAATAAAAATTATAATGAGAAATATTATCTAACTATAACAAAAAGACAAGAAATACAGTATTACCCCTCTTTTACACTTTTCAAAGGACCACGGAATAAATGGTGTAAAATAGGGGAAATGTAAATTGAGGGAAATGAAGATGAGCTCAAAAATGTTGACCTCCCCATACTCTGCATCCATTTCAGAACATGAAAAACACAGAGGGGATAATATACTACAATATTATCCCTTTTACACTTTACATGAGGAAAAGTGGTGCAAATTTGGGGAAAGTGTAAATTATGGAAAACAAGGAAGAGCTAAAAAATGTTTACGCTCACATTCAGCAACTATTCTAGAACATGCAAAAAAGTAGTGACTGGGATAATATACAATATTGGCTAAATAATGTAATGTTTATTAATAGTGAGTGGAGAACATATTTTAATCGACTCACCTCATACATTTTCAAACTTCTTTGATACCAACGGTTTCAGACAAAATCATGTCCTTCTTCAGTCATGGAAGGACATGATTTTGTCTGAAACTGTCAGTATCAAAGAAATTTGAAAATGTATGAGGTGAGTCGATTAAAATATGTTCTCACTGGACTCACTATTAATGATATAACCTCATAATGTTTACTTCCCAATATTAATTTAAATATAATGTAATGTTTCTTTTAATTTAAAATAAAATTCTTTACACCTCACCTCATATCCTGTCTTTTTATTTATTTAGAAGACAAAATATCAGGTGAGGTGTAAAGAATTTTATTTTAAATTAAACCTCATAGTGATATTCCTACAATAGTTCAATGTAATGAGTGTTTGAACTGCTGTAAACATAAAATTACTTTCTTTTACTTTCACCATTTAAAAAAAATAAATAACAAGGAAAGGTTCAGCAAGCAGCACTATGAATCTTTATTGGGAGATTTTAAAAAATTTTTTGCCATAGAAGTACACAGGTTGAATTTCAGAAATGTTTTAAAGTTCTGAGCCAATGAACACGATCTGCTCTTTATCAATTGTACAAAAGCCAGCTTCGTTGGCTCATTAAATCTGCTTGGCTCCTTATCGATTGTACAGCAGTCGGCTTCGTTGGCTCAATAAACTTGCTCTGCTATATATCAATTGCACAGAAGCGAGATAATCAATCAAATAAATTGAATATCTTCGATGTTTAATGCTGAAGATTGACGTGATGTGACATAAATTGAGGGAAAACAAAATTTCAGAAGCGAGTTATTAATACATTGCGAATATAGGGAAACTGAAGGGACCTTTAAAAAATGTTGTAAAAGGCAGGAAAATGTGGGAACTTAAAAGCAGGGTAATACTGTATTAACAAACCATATGGTAATGGTAAATTCGAATTGACAGAAACCCAATCAAGGAAAAGTAACCCAATAACCAGATAATGGATAAATCATATAATAGCTTACTTTTTATCTCCTCTTCTGCAGATGATGATGTGGGAACTTTTATTTCTGACTGGAAGACGGTTAGACGAGGATGCTTCTCTGGTGGTCCACCCACACGTAGATCTACATCTCCGGTAGTAGTTACAGGAGGAATTTCTGGACTGCGAGACTTGGAGGGTCGATTCCTTCTCACATAGTTACGACTCTTTGTCGAAGCCTTCACATCTTTGAAAGCACTATTTTTTGTTGGTGATGCATCATCTCTTTTCTTGACTTCAGAACTTATGACAGGAGGTGGTGGAGGAGATGGTGATTCAACATCTGACTCTATAAACATATCGAACCTAGTTGCTGAACGATCATTACTACGTTTCTTTTCCCCACCTACTGGACTTTTTCCTCTTTCCCGCTTGTTACGATTATTATTAGAATTCCCACCAACAGACAAAGAATCGGTATCTGTTTTAGCCATCTTCTTCCTCTCAGAAGAAGGGGAAGATGATGATGATGAAGAGGAGGATCTGCTTGTTGTAGGTGAGGATTTCTTTTTATGATTTTCTGATTTAGAGGAAGGAGAGGACGTCTTTCTGGATATTTCATTATTACCCTTTTCTTTATCTTTATTGACAATACTTTCCTCTTTTGTGTCACCTACTTTAGGTGGAGGACTATCTGTAAGATCAATTTTTATTATTTTAGGAATAGCTTTACTACGTGCTGGCTTTGAATTACCATTACTACTGATATTATTCATACTTTTGTTTTGCATTTTACGTGGTGAAGTCGGGGAAGAGGAAGAAGCAGTTGTCTTACCAGCACTGTTATTGTTGCTGGAAGGACGGGAAGGGGAAGAAGGCAATGATCCTGATGATGGAGAAGGACTTTTACCTGAAGATTTACCCCCCTTACTAACCCCACTACTATTGGCAGATGACATCCGCCCTTTAGGATTACTATTACTTATACCTTGGACTTTATTACTTAGTAAACGAGGGTCTTTCTTACTTATTCCTCGTGAATCTTTATTTACACTACCTTTATTGACACAACCAAGATTGATTGTGATAAGAGGTTTGGGTTTTGCAGTCTCTAGTTTAATTTGTTCAAAAACAGTATCAGGTTCCTGATCCTCCATTTCTTCATCTTGAGGCCGAGCTTCATTATTTACTGGTGTTACAATCGGTTGGGTCTGACGAGAAGCCAGCCGAGGATCTCTTGACCGAACACTAGATGCAGTTGCTGTAACAGCTGGCTTTGGAACAGGACGTGATGCAGCACTGACTGTTGATGTAACACCTGATGTTTTTGAACTAGATGATGATGTAGTCTTTCCTTTGCTACTTCCCGAAACAGCTCCACTACCTTTAGCAGGAATTCCCACAGCAGTAGTAGTGCCAGTTGCTTCAGGAACAGTTACAGCATTCTGAAAAAAAAAAGTCATAATGATTAAATTACATACTTCATTTGTTTCAATAAATTACAATACACATCATTCCAGAATTTAACCTAATAGTATTTAGAAATACATGACAAATATAACAATGATATTTGTGATGTAGCCTAGGAAATCATGTTAAATGTTACTCTGGACGAATTTTTAGTACAACAGAAAAAAAAAAGTGTCAAAATTATCAATTTTTAGATATTTACTCCATTTCCAGTTCAAAAATACAACTGTATAAATCACAAATTAACATTTTATACATTGTGGGCAGCCCTAATTTGCATATGGTAATAGTCACAAAAATTCTATGTCCTAGCTGAGTAATACGATATGGAGATATGGAGCCTTGGTTCAGAGCTACAGGACTTGCACTGGTTGGAGTTTCCATGGAGGAAGAAATTTTCAAATGGAATTTCAGCCAATTTGGGACCAGTGCTCACCAAGCATAATGAGGAATTTGGGTAGCTACAATCCAATTAGTAGACCAAGAATGAGGTGGGAGAATAACATTAATTATGAATTGAGGGAAGTAGATTATAGAGGAAATAATTGGAAAGCATTAGCTCAGAATAGGGATTTATGGAACTTATGTCTGCGTGGCCATGAACCTATGGGTTCGATAGTGCCGGTTAATTAGTTACAATAAGTAGTGGTTCCAGGTTGAGAAAACCAGTTATAAAGGCTGGGGCACCCTATATGCTGATCACAAGTCATTCTTATACAGCAAACTCCCGATTATCTGTGTTAATTGGGACTGAGATATGCACGCAAAATCGAAAAATACGGATAATCCAATTAAGTTATTCGGCGCTGTGGAAGTTGATAAGAAATGTATTTACCCACTTTAACACTACTTAAATGCAACAAATATTCATAAAATGTTATATTAAATGTATTAAGGTGCGAGTCGTAATTATCATCATTTTATTTTACTCATAAAATATGAATAAATAAAAGTGGGACTATTTTCTGTCATTGACCACTCTGGTTACGACAGTTATTCAAAATGGCCATCGTAACCAGCGTCAATTACACTAGTAACCACCGATATCCACTTATAACCAGCGATGACAAATAATCAGTGATTCCCAAACTAGTAACCACTGATGACCACACTACAATTCAGCAATAAACCCACTGCCACAGCATATCCGTGGACTAGTAACCACCAATGACCACACTACTAACCAGCGATAAACCCACTGCCACAGCATATCCGTGGTTTCAATTTGTAACAACAAACTTTCAGTGACTCACAAAATGGAAATTTCCGAAATTGTATTGCATTCTCAGAATGTTGGTTGGTACCGTCAAACGTGTCAGGGGAAGGGGTTGTGAGTGAAGGTTACTCTATTGTGCTAGTTTCTGAGCACAGTTCACAGTAGCACGTTTAAAAATAAAGAATTTTTTCATAATACAAAATACAGCATTTTTTTAAAAAATACAGTAAAAAGAGTTATTAATAGTGAGTGGAGAACATATTTTAATCGACTCACCTCATACATTTTTTTGATACCGACGGTTTCAGACAAAATCATGTCCTTCTTCAGTCATGGCTTCCACTCGAAAAACACATGACTGAAGAAGGACATGATTTTGTCTGAAACCGTCGGTATCAAAGAAGTTTGAAAATGTATGAGGTGATTAAAATATGTTCTCCACTCACTATTAATGATATAACCTCATAATGTTAACTTCCCAATATTAATTTAAATATAAAAAGAGTTATGCCCAGATAATCTGCAAACCGGATAATACGTGCATGGATAATCAGGAGTTTGCTGTACCGGCAAGATGATCATCCACCTCTGTGAGACCAGCAGCTGACTGGTGTGCCAAAAGCCTTCTATGCCTGTCATGCCATGGAGATTAATACTACCTTTGGTTAACTACCTTTGATAGTTCTAGCGAATTAATGGAAATTATCATAAATTTAGAGAAGATTTTTTAATTTCATAATTCTTGGATCCAATTTTCTGTTAATGATAATGATGTGTGATATTTCATGTTTTTATTTTACTTTTTTGTCCAAAACTTGTCTTATGAGTTATGGGATTTCTGGGATTCTCTTCTGGCATTGCCAGAATTGTACCCATTCTGAGATTGAGGCAACTGGAATTTTTCAGAACCTATTTTACAGTTTTAAAGTCTATTTAGGAACTTGGACGTTACGACGGAATGAGAAAAAGCGACTGGAAGCTTTTGAGATGTGGATATGGAGAAGGATGGGGTATATAATATGGACAGACAAAATAAAAAAATAAAGATGTGTTAGAGTGGATGAAGAAAGAACAATGCTGGAACTCATAAAGAAGAGGAAAAGAAATTGGATTGGCCACTGGCTAAGGAGACTGCCTTCTGATGGATGCCCTAGAAGGAACGGTCAACAGAAAGAAGGTTAGAGGCAGAAAAGGACATCAGATGATTGTAATCAAATGGTAAAGAAAAAAATTTATGCCTGAACCGGGAATATACAATAATTTAGTAGTGTACTTTAATGACAATCCGGCTGATTTCAGACGGTGTGTGGAACAATACAGAGAACATTCAAAAATAAAATTAGAAAAGAAACCAAGATAAAAATGTATAATGTTATGGCGGTTCCCACAATATTGTATGGATGTGAAACTTGGGCTCCAGTGAAAAGACAGAAGGATAGAATACAGACGGCAGAGATGCGGTTCCTAAGACAAGTAAAAGGATTAAGTTATGTAGATAGGAAATAACACTATGAGGTTCTTTAATATTGTTTATTTTTTATCATTTCACTCACCTCATACTTCATAATTTATAGCAGACCCAGGGTTTCTTCACGTAATTCGTGACATTGTCAATGCTGCGTCATGTTCACAACTGACGTCCAACGGCCTTCTATCCTGCAGACTGCAGGAGGTCAGTCTGCAGGATAGAAGGCCGTTGGACGTCAGTTGTGAACATGACGCAGCATTGACAATGTCACGAATTACGTGAAGAAACCCTGGGTCTGCTATAAATTATGAAGTATGAGGTGAGTGAAATGATAAAAAATAAACAAAAGTAAAAGGATGTACAAGACTTGATAGAATAAGGAATGAGGATATAAGAGAAGAATTGAAAGTACAGCCTTTATTGGATAAACTCACGAATTACAGACAGAAATGGATTGATCACATGGATGGAATGAGTAAGGAGAGATATCCATTGTTAGCAAGAAATTATCAAGCAAGAGGAAGGTGTGATGTTGGAAGACCTAGAAGACGTTGGGCTGATGCATTATGAAGTCGGAACGGGCAATTGCCTAATCCCTGGAGTGATGATGATGATGATGAGTGTACTTTAATATACTTATTTTCAATCATCTTAATATCAGATGATTGATAATATTAAAATAAATGGTTTGTATGCAGATACAAAAGGAAGGCTGAGTTAAGGAAAGAGTGAAGAAAGCTGAGTTTGCAGTGTAAGACTTGCATTTGGGCAGAACATATGTAAATATATATATTAAGAGCTTAAAAATACAAGGTCTACTGTTGACACAGAAATCTTTCAAATTGATACGCTTCTTAAAGAAATATTTGGCTAGAAATATTGAAAGCTATGTTTCTATTCACATAAAAAAACTAAACAAATGGGATATCTGTGGTGTTTAGATAAAAACAAATTATCTTTACTCTTATAATGTAATATTATGAGAAAGATAAAAATAAGAAATCAACAACAATAAAATGTTCATTCAGTTAGAAAGAAACGAAAATCATACAAAGAAGTAACAAAATTAGTATTCGAGAAATCTACAATTATGAGGTGAGGTGTTAAATCTAACTCTATTTATTAACAATAAAATGTCCTACACTTACCACAGTTGATGTGGTAATTTGTTTGGAAACAGGAACAGATGCTACTTTCTGAGGTTTTTTAGATGCTGCATGTTCTGCAATCTGTGAAGTTAATAGCTTTGCTGCCTCAGTTTGAATAACTGATAGAATAGGCTGCAAACAATGATACTCTCAGTCAATAATCTATTACTTCATGCATCTAAAATACTATTTTGTACCACTGTATTCATATCAACAATACATGATTGAACATGAGACCACCAACAACTCATTTATTAAGTTGAACCTCATCATAATCAAGTTTTTTGAGACTGGGAAACATCTTACCCCAAATTATTGGAGGTTCTTCAGCCAGCCAGAGGAGGCAGCTGATATTGGCATTCAAGGTCCACAAACATAAAACGAAACAATCTGGGCAATGTTCATATTATTCTTTTTTTTTTTAACATCTTAATGATGGACAAATTATATCTGAAAAGAAAAATATATGCTTAGACTGGGGTTTGAACCCAGGACCTTTGACTCTCTATGTCAATGCTCTTCCAAGTGAGCTACCTAGGCCTAGGTAGAAGATACGGACAGAGGGAATCTCGTTAATCCATTCATGGCCTAGGTAGCTCACTTGGAAGAGCATTGACATAGAGAGTCAAAGGTCCTAGGTTCAAACCTCAATCTAGGCATATATTTTTCTTTTCAAATATAATCTGGGCAAGCTGATGATGATGTAGAAGATTTTATCGAAACATGTTTGAGAATAAATAAACAACAATTTGAGGTAAGATGTTTCCCAGTCTCAAAAAACAAAACTTGATTAAAAGAACCTCAAAATATTACTTCGTAAAATAAACCATTTGAACCTCATAATGTTAATAACTAAGTCTGGTCTGTATTCGTCTTACCTCATATACAACTACATGAGGTAAGAAGAATATAAACCAAACTTATTTATTAAGTAAAATCTCAAAATGTATTTAATTTTCTCACAATGTTACTTCCTATTGTATTTTCATAACTTTGAATTATCTTTTGTTGATTCTTTCCTTAGTTTAATTATTATTGTTGTTTTCAAATGGCTGGAGCTTGGTTTACACTATTAGTACTCTTAGTTTAATTATTGCCTATTCTTATCATTTGGTTTATCATGATGGCAGAGGGTAAAGTCTTAATTCCAAGATATCTCTATAATATTAAGCTCAACACATAGGTTTTAATTTATACTGTCATATTTGAAGAGAAAAATTATACGCTCAGACTGGGACTTGAACCCGGGATCCTTGGTTTTCTAGTCCAAGTGCTCTACCATTTGAGCTACCTGAGCAAGTACCGATCTAAACGTAAATTTTTCTCTATATACGTTGTAATTCCCTGCCCTGTATGTTGAATTTCTCAAAGAACAACAAAATTAAAAATTTTATAATAAGTGCAGAAATCAATCTACAAGAGAGAAAACTGCTAGACGGCAGTTGTGATCATGGTGTTGCATCGAGAATGTCACAAAGGCACTGACAAAACCTGGGTCTGCATGGGAGTCAAGAAATATGAGGTGAGTCAAAAACGACTCAAAATTAATTAGGTATGGGGGGGGGAGAACACAAGTGGGCAAAGGTCATGAGAACTGGAGTATTGTGAAAATTTCTGTTTTCAAACATTGAGTAGACATGCCCCCATATAGTTTTAATGTACACACTTATGTCCAATAAGATAAATGTCTTGTTCAAAGACAATATGCATCAGCAGTGTAACAAGTGGCCATTTGATAAAAAGCATTCCCTCTCTCCTACTGGGACACTGAGGAAGCCTTCAACAGCTCTGTTAGGGGAATGAATCCTTATTGCTTGGCAGAGGATTTCTAGTGAAACTATTGTGAAATTGACTTAGGCTTTCATGGCTGGAGTTCATATAGACATTTTCTGGGCTTGTTAGCCGTGGATATGAGGCTATATGAGGCTGACCAATCAGGAGTCAAGATATAATTTATGACAGAATGGACTGCACAGAGAATGCACCTCGGAAAAGAGTATAAATCAGGCAGTCGAAGAAATAGGCAATCTCAAGCCAACATTTGAGGATGCCAGACACAGTCTCTAGCGAAACATAGGGGAGTTTTCAAGTCTCACAACCATGGCCAAAGAAGCCTGTAAATTTATACATATCATACTATCTTAAAAAGAGTTCAAGAAGAGTTGTACATCCAACACTTTTGGATGGATCAGAATATAACATCTTGTGGTAATGGAGTCCAGATGAAGAAAGCATCACAAATGAAGACAGTAGTGTTGGCGGTGGTGATAAAGATGGTGATGACATGAAATATTGTTGGTAAATAAATCAAGAAAATTCTTAAAAAGTTGTTTGAAAATTGGGGGATCTTAAATTCAAGGTAGTCGTATATTTAGCAAAACACTCCTGATGTAGTAGTCAATTTCAAATTATTCGGATAGCACTTTTTTATCACCATGTTGATTCCAATCAAGAAGTCTTAGATGGTTTTTATTGAACTATGCAATGCATTTAGTTGTTTTTATTTTAAATTTTAAATTTCTCACTGATTGAGAGATTATATTCTAAGATAAAAATGTATGCCTAGATGGGGTTCGAACCCAAGAACTCTAATTCTATATACTAGTGCTCTTTCTAACTGAGCTATATAGGCCTCCAATCTAAGAATCCAAGGTCTCTGGTTTTATATACTAGCACTTTCTCCAACTGAGCTACCTACGCCTCCAATCTAAACATGATTTAGATTGGAGGACTAGATAGCTCATTTGGGAAGAGCACTAGTGTACAAAACTAGAGACCTTGTGTTAAACCTCAATCTAGGTGTAAATTTTTCTCTTAAAAAAATTATGCATTTAGTAATTAAAATATTTGGTCTATGTATTTGTATTTTTTTAAATCTACATTTAGTGTTTAATTTCTTTCTTTTTAAATCTGCAATAAAATTCTATGTGAAATATTAGATGATACAAATTTGTGGGTTTTGTAAATACAATGATCCCAATAAAAGTCTTCCTAACCAAGAAGTCGCCATTTGCAATGACAGAAGCTAAGGCTTCAAGCAATTGGTGCACGGGAATTACAACGTATGTAAGAGAAAAATTTGCGTCTAGATTGGACCTCGCCCCAGTAGCTCAGTTGGTAAGAGCATTGGTATGGTAAACCAAAGGCCCGGGTTCGGATCCCGGTCTGAACGAAAATGTTTCTCTTCAAATTTAATGATCCACTCTCAAAACTATACAGGTAAGTTGGCTAGCCTTGACTCAAACAATTTTTATCCCCATTCTTCCTACTGGAAACTTTCCATATTCAATTACAGGAGATTGTGAGCATGAATATGAATGCATAATGAATAATCTTCATCCCACAACAAATACTGTGCTACCTAACTATAAATGATTTTTTTTTTATTAGATGATTCTGTAAATATATACTTACAGGTGCAGACTCAGTTCGTAATTGTCTGTCCAACTGCTTCTGTTGTTCCTCTAATCTTGCTTTGGTCTGCAGCAACTCCAACTCTAATTTCTTTTGTTGAAGTTCAAGAAGTTCTTTCTGTTTTTTCAACAACTGATTTCTCATTTCTGCTTCTTTAATTGTATTTGGGTCTTCAGGAAAGATTGGCTGTTACAGACGGCAATACTGTTGATGTTATTAGTGATGGTGGTGTTGATGTAGAAGATGCAGAAGAGACTGTTGGAATGTGTGAAGCAACTGTAGTTGGAGGATTTGATTGTTGATGTTGCGGCTGGTGCTGTTGCTGCTGGTGTTGTTGTTGCTGCTGCTGCTGTAAACATAAAATAAAATATATATATAGTGGAATGTCAGTTATCTGTACATAAAAATTAGAAAGTACATAAAATATATAAGACATACTTTTGTGTTTTTTTAAACACAGCACTGCAGTATTGGCAACCCATTGTCACCATAGTCAGCTGTTTTCACGAGTCATTTTTTTCTTTTGCCAGTAATTATCCAAACTGTCTTCTGGTGTTCTTTTGAAGGAATTATTTTCTAAACTGCCATCTGGTGTTCTTTTGAATGAATAATTTTCTAAACTGCCGTCTGTTGTGTTTTTGAAGAACACCAGATGGCAGTTGAGAAAATAATTCCTTCAAAAGAACACCAGATGGCAGTTTGGATAATTACCGGCAAAAGAAAAAATTGACAGTCGTGAAAACTGCTGACGATGGTGACATTGGGTCACCGATGCTGCAGGGCTGTGTTTAAAAAAACATAGAAGTATGAGGTAAGAAGAAATCACGATTCATTTAATTCTTATGAATTGAACCTCATAATGTTAAAAATTCCCAAATTTAATATATAAAAATACATAAAATATATTACATTTGCTTCTGTGCCATTAAAACTAAACTCAAACTGAAAAAAGTTAAAAGTTTATTGATGTCATATACAATAAAAAAGATCCTATATTACATTTGAAGAGAAAAATTTTCGCCTAAACCGAAACTCGAACCCAAGACCCTTGGCTTGCCGGGCCAAATGCTCTACCAACTGAGCTACCGAGGCGAGTTACAATCTAGATGCAAATTTTTCTCTTATATACGTTGTAATTCCCTCGTGCCAAATGCTTTGAAACCTTTGCTTCTATCTTTGCAAATGGCGGCTTCTTAGTTAAGAAGACATTTATTGGGAATTTAACACTACTTTATAAAGCCAGTAGGGCTTCTATTGATGTTTTTATTATTGATTTAACACTTCTCACTGAAGGATAAATTATATTTCAAGAGAAAATTTTTTGCCTAGACTGAGACTCGAACCCAGGACCCTTGGCTTGTCGGGCCAAATGCTCTACCAACTGAGCTACCGAGGCGAGTTGCAATCTAGACTCGGTCTAGGCGAAAATTTTTCTCTCTAATTTATCCTTCAGTGAGAAGTGTTAAATCAATAATAAAAACATCAAGATCCTATATGTTGAGTGTTGATTCAAATTGTATTAAGTGTAGGCAGTCAAAATTTACAAGAAGCATGAAAAAGTTTCATATCTATGATAATGGAAAAAAAAAAAAGTAAATATTTTAATGTTAAAATGTAGAAAAGGTGAAACTTAAAATTTAAGATATACCTTCTATATAGCAATTCAATATGAAACTTACTGAATGTAGGATCGGATCTGTGCACATTTAGGGCTGTTGTTTTTAGGAAAGTTAATGCCTATACTCCATTCCATGCACTTCCCTCCCACCATGTCAAACATCAATCACGAATATTTCCAAATAGGGATGTTGCTAAACTTTGCCCAAACAGTGACATGTCTTTTTAGATTAATATTGGGAAGTAAACATTATGAGGTTATATCATTAATAGTGAGTGGAGAACATATTTTTATTGACTCACCTCATATGATTTCAAATTTCTTTGATACCGACGGTTTCAGACAATATCATGTCCTTCTTCAGTGGAAGCCATGACTGAAGAAGGACATGATATTGTCTGAAACCGTCGGTATCAAAGAAATTTGAAATCATATGAAGTGAGTCGATAAAAATATGTTCTCCACTCACTATTAGTGACATGTCTCTTGAATATTGAATAATGTAAGGTTAATAATTATTACTGATTTATAGGAAACATAATGTTCTGCTTATTTCTCTTCATCACACTTGCTTAATAATATTTCTTTCACCAAACCGTGCTACAGTATTCATGCTGAGTTGTCAATACCGGACTGCAAATGTAAATAATAATCTATCCCACAAGAAGGCTCAAAACTGTGTATAGAGGGAGGGGAGAAAGGGAGAAGTAGGAAAGAGAGAGATAGAAATGCAGGAAGGGAAATGATTTACCGAGGTAGAAAAGGAATTACGGTTCAGTTTGCATATCTTACGGAGGCACAGATATGATAGTCAGATTTTTTGCAGCTTATTATGATAAACATATAATGAATTGAAGTTTTCATTTATTAGTCCACCATCACAATGGATTTAATACAATTTGGATCAACACTTGACATATATTATTAGTATACCTGCGCTAAAAAACTGCAAAGATTTGGGATTTTCGCAAGAAATAAACATTCCAATGGAGAAAAATAGGATCTACAAAAATTACAGTCTTTATGAAGACTAATTAAAGCAGATGACTGACAATTTCAGTGTCTAAGGTATTTCCAAGAAGGATACAATTGTTCGCTCTATTACAATAAAACTATAGTACCATTATTCCTCCTGGTATACTAGATATAAACAACAAAATAAATAGCAAATTAAGCAGTATTTTTTAATAAAGGCACCTTACAAAAAATGTTATTGCACCTGTTGGTAGGTGCCGTCGTCCTCAACTTTGTTAAAATATTGTATATAAAATTAACTGGAGTGCTTTTGGAAGTTATCTTCCATCTTCTGCAGTTTGAGCTTCCGCTACTCGTTGTTGTGTACGGTGATGTATACTCCAACTGTTTGTAGCAGCGACTGACTTTTTTTTTACGATCTCGTATAATGGGTTTCACTGGGGTGCATTCTCATTAAGAAGTGAGGTGTTGTTTGTTTCCTTTATAATTTCAAAATCTTCAAATATATTTATCCTAGCTGGAATGTTTTCTCGGTGGATTATCGTGAGAGTATTTTCAATTGTGTTCATTCGATGACCTGCGTTAATGAGATGTTTAGCATAGCTTAATTTATCACCCGTGTTTATGAAATCTTTTAGGTGTTCTTTATATCTTGTATTGAAATTTTTGCTTGTCCTGCCAATATTGGCAGGATATAAAGAACACCTAAAAGATTTTATACACGCGGGTGATAAATCAAGCTATGCTAAACATTTCATTAACGCAGGTCATCGAATGAACACAATTGAAAATACTCTCACGATAATCCACCGAGAAAACATTCCAGCTAGGATAAATATATTTGAAGATTTTGAAATTATAAAGGAAACAAACAACACCTCACTTCTTAATGAGAATGCACCCCAGTCAAACCAATTATGCGAGATCGTAAAAAAAACAAGTCAGTTGCTGCTACAAATAATTGGAGTATACATCACTGTACACAACAATAAGTAGCAAACTCAACCTGCAGAAGATGGAAGATAACTTCCGAAAGCGTTCCAGTTAATTTTATATACAATATTTTAACAAAGTTGAGGACGACGGCACCTACCAACAGGTACAATTTAATTTTTATCTTCCATCATATGACTTCACCTCAACAGAATTTGATATGAATTTTACTAGTATTGATTACAAAAAAATGTCTGTGATTTAATTTTTTCACCTCAAATTTTGACTTTCTAAGTAATGAGAGCTATTGCAAGCATGAAAAATGAATTCCTACTGAACATGTTTGATATATTATTTTTAGTCTGATCATCTTACCTCAATAATATTTAGGTTAGATGATCAGACTAAAAATAATATAATTAAAATAACCTCAAAATATCACTTCCTAAAATTAAACATGTTTGATATATGTTTCTTAATTATTTCTTAAAGACATTCCAAAATTCAATACACAAAGTGCATTTATTTTCTTAAATAAATAATACCTCATAGTGTTAATTCCTAGAAATCAAACAAAGTGCACTTCATCTCCTACAAAGAGGACATTACAGTCCCATTTAATTACTCAAAGACATACTAAAGAATGGCCGTTGTGTAGTGCTTGGCTAAGCTATATCACCACCCCAGGATTAATTGCAAAAGTGCATGAGGTGCTCCTGGGTGAGGTTTTTTTCAGGATTTTTCCTCATCTATAAGACAAATGTCAGGAAGCTTAGGGCCCAACGGTCCCCGAAAATCATCCAGTCATCAACATCATCCTTCGGTGTGGAAAGCAACGTGAAGCTACCACACCTATAATTCCCTAGTAAAACTACAAAGTGTAGCATGAAAATGTTATGATTGGAGCAAAAGACCTCCCTCAGGCAGAACTACTATGGATGGATGGACGAAATGGTCTTGAGGAATTGCTGACTGAAAGTGCAAGAAATTGCTAAAGCTAGGGACATCATCTGAAGAAGCACATCACATTTTGACTATGAATTGGGTAAGAAAATATAAGTAGATGGATCTACAAAGAATTGAAAAACGGATCAGAGTGCAAATGTCTGAATAATGCTCGACTCATTTTCAGAAAACTCGCAAGATTTATTTGTGCTGGTTCATGACCACAGATGAGACATGGGTCCACTACAGTAACCCAGACAAAACAATAGTCGAAGCAATAAAAACATGCTGATTCTACACTGTCAAAGAAAACAAAAGGCAATACAGTCAGGCAGAAGGGTCATGGCAACAGTTTTTTGGGATGAGAAAGAGATTTTGTTGATTAACATACCACTGGCCAAACTACAAGAAGCATGATAAAAAGGTCAGGTTCAGCAAGGAAGAAAGTAATTTCAGTTAATGGTAAAGACAAAAATTTCTGCCTAAACTTGGACCTCAACTTTACATACTGATGCTCTACCATTAAGTTATTCAAGTTTCATTCCCATCCAAGCACAAACTTCTCTCTTTAATCACGAAAAGCTTAAAGTCTGGGATTCAGGTCCTCAATTCAGGCATTTTTTTTATAAATTATGGGAAATAACATCATAAGGTATTCAAGTTAATAATTAATAAAAAAATTAGTCATATCTCACCTCATAAACCATGATCTTCAAGCACAGTACTGAGTTTTAAAAGGCATCCCCCTCATCTTGAGCCACTTTTATGGCTGTCAAACCTCAGTCTACATCCTCATCTTCAAAACCGCTCGAGGTGAGACACGACTCATTTTTTATTAATTATTAATTTTTTTAGCATTAATTGAAATAGCTCAGCTGTATATATTAATTTACTTAATATTTAATTTTAGGAACTTATATTTTGAGGTTATTTTATTATATTATTTTTAGTCTGATCACCTTACCTCAATATTAATGTTGTATTGTTCTTGAACATGTTTCAAAACAATACAACACTAATATTGAGGTAAGATGATCAGACTAAAAATAATATAATTAATTTACTTATTTCCATCATAAAAATGATTTCAGCTGTGTAATATTAATTCAATAAGAAGAATGTCATCTTCTATCAAGACAATGTACGCTCTTCACATGTGATGTTTCAATGACAAAAATACATGAACTGAGGTATGACCTATCTTAATATTTTATTTTAGGAAGTAATATTTTGAGGTTATTTTAATTCAATTATTTTTAGTCTGGGCAAGATGCTAATGATATATATTCAAGAACAAATCAACATTAATATTGAGGTAAGATGAACAGACTAAAACTAATTTAATGACCTATCTTATTCACCTGAACTTTTCTCTCTTCCCTAAGCTCAAAATTTTCCTTGCTGGATGGAGGTTCTTTTCAAATTAAGAACTGATAAATGGAATTGAGCATTTTGCAGGCCTGGAGGTTTCTACTTTTCAAGAAGGAATAAAAACATTGTAACATTGCTGGACCAAGTGGATTAGTGTACAAGGAGACTACATTGAAAAATAAAAATAGTTTCAACAAGATTAGTTATTATGTATTTCATTGCAAGAACTTTTCTAACCACTCTCATATTATTATCTAGCTACTTCAAAATTTAATTTTTATTAAAATTTTAACATATGAACTTTATAAATGTCATAGTTAAATATGGGAAATAACATTATGAGGTTCTAAATCGTAAATTAATGAGTCATATTTTACATCTTACCTCATATTTTGTTTCTTTAAACACGGGAACTAGTTTTCAAGAGAAGGATCTCTCTCATTTTAAACTGACATTATAATTACCAGATTTTCGTTGGAATTGTTGGAATCTCCATCCGTAACGTTGCCAACTGGTGTTGATTTGATGAACTTTGAGATGAGGTCACGTTCTTCAGGAATCTCGAAATTCATGGATCTAAATTTGTTCTTCTGAATATATATCTTCTCCCAAATTGTCAATTCTAAAGGTTTTTCCAAATGTTTTAAAAGTTAGACATCTTCTTCAATTTTATGATTCTCCAATAAACTATGTGCAGCAATAGCGTGATTTTTCCAATTTCACCATTTTTAATATTGCGAAATTGAAAAATCAGCTATTGCTGCACATAGTTTATTAGAGAATCATAAAATTGAAAAAGAAGCCTAACTTTTAAAATGTTTGGAAAAACCTTTAGAATTGACAATTTGGGAGAAGATATATATTCAGAAGAACAAATTTAGATCCATGAATTTCGAGATTCCTGATGAACATGACCTCTTCTCAAAGTGCATCAGTCAACGCCAGATGGCAACATTATTGATGGAGATTCCAACGAAAATCCAGAAGTCATAATGTCGGTTGAAAATGAGAGAGATCCTTCTCTTGAAAACTAGTTCCTGTGTTTAAAGAAACATAAAATATGAGGTAAGATGTAAAACATGACTCATTAATTTATAAATGTCCTCTACAATATTTATGTGCCCCCAATTTCAAAAATCACATTCATCAAAACTTATAATTATCTTACCCGAAAAAATTTTGGATTTACATGTATGGTTGGAGGAACAGCTGTTATAGGCCAAGCTGGATCAATGGAATTCACTCGGACATCTATAGCATACAACTTCTTTGCCGGGAACACATCATTCCATGTCTGACGTAGTTTGAACATTTGTGCTCTTGTCTTCTCGTCCACCTAAGTAAAAGTCATAATCATTGTAGTCAATGTCCTATAAATCTTACTATTTGCCAGCAATAACTAACTAATTAACAAATACCTTGTGCTTCAAATTAGTGTGTATATATACATATAAAACTCTGCAAATAACTTTTATTAAATCACTTTTTTGATATCTGTATGGAAATAACATTAACAGAATCAAAAAATCTTCTGTTAACATTTCCATTGTAATTCACCCATTTTATTTTCAATGTCTTCAATTGAACTCAAGTTTTCACAATTATCCTTCTACACAAACATACATACACACAAACACTTTCTTTATAAGTTACGTAGGTAGAAAATAATACTATGAGGTTAATTTTAAATAGGTGCGGAGGTCAGTCTGCAGGAGAGGAGGCCGTTGGACGTCAGTTGTGAACGTGATACAGCATTGAGAATGTCACAAATGCAGTGAAGAAACTTGAGTCTGCGAGAGAGTTAAGAAGTATGAGGTGAGTCAAAAACAACTGAACATAAAAAAAAAGCTTTTTTTGTACGAGGGCGGATCGGAAAGTAACGCACAATAATTTTTTTCTGCCTTGGTATTGCAGCTAGAATGTTGAAATTTCACAGAGATATAGTTTGAAGTTTTCACTACAGATGGTATTTTTTTCTCAGGTGCACCTCTTGCGAGAGAAGCTTGAACTATGCAACAAAGATGGCGCGCATGCTACAGTCGTCCACCTGTGAGGAACAGAGAAGTGTTGTTCGATTTTTGTGGGCAAAAGGGCATAAACCCAGTGAAATTCACAGGGACATGCATGGCGTGTATGGGGATGATTGTATGGACCGTAGCAATGTCTCCAGGTGGTGCACATTCTTCCAAGAGGGACGCATGAACCTTAGTGATTCGCCACGCTCCGGCCGGCCGACAACAGCAGCAATCCTGCACCATCGGACTTTCATCTGTTTGGTCCCATTAAGAAATTCCTGGCCGGCAAAACGCTTTGAGACAGATGTGGAAGTGAAATCAGAAGTGCGCAGATGGCTACACTCCAACCAAACGGACTTCTACGAACAGGGCATATTGAAACTGGTAACACGATAGGAAAAATGTGTTTAGAAAGTTGGTGACTATGTCGAAAAGTAGGTAAAAGATGTAAGTTCATTTGTGATTTTTTTCCTTTTTTTTACTATTAAACTTTTTAAAAAAAATTATTGTGCGTTACTTTCCGATCCGCCCTGTTCCTCACAGGTGGACGACTGTAGCATGCACGCCATCTTTGTTGCATAGTTCAAGCTTCTCTCGCAAGAGGTGCACCTGAGAAAAAAATACCATCTGTAGTGAAAACTTCAAACTATATCTCTGTGAAATTTCAACATTCTAGCTGCAATACCAAGGCAGAAAAAAATTATTGTACATTACTTTCCGATCCGCCCTCGTATATAAACCACATACACAATAGATTCATTATATTCATTGATATAATGAAAAAAAGAATTGAAAGTCTGATATTTTTAAAGCTGTTAGTTCTTTAAAGTGAGAAAAATTACAATATATAAACATCTATTTTGCATAATAATCATTATATATGACAAATTCTTGAAGAGAACATGATATTGTTGTTGTTTTCAAATGCTGGGCCTTGGCAACAAAACCATTAGCATACTTGCTCTCCAATATTTCTCTATGGTGGATCCAACAGGTAATACTTCACAGATTTGTAGGTGTTCTACGTTCATTTCCTCATTGTTGCATACAGGACAATTTGGATTTGTGTACATTTCTATTTTATATAAATGTTTGGCCAAATAGTCATGTTCTGTAAGCAGTCTAAATTTTGCTACTGTAATTTTTCGTGGAATTTCTGGAATAATATCTGGCTTCTTTACTAATATATTCAATTTTTTGTCTTTGGTTGAAGAAAACATTATTTCCTAAATTAAATAACAATGAATACATTATTTCACATTTTGGAAAACTAGCAAATAAGGGTTACTATTGTCATTCTACTTATTATTTAAGGTTTGTCAAAAATAGACAATATGTTCATATTAGTTTATAGCTTATATAAACTTTCTATGATCTATAGTATTTATTCTCTGTTAACGAATAAAATACAACCTATATTAGAGAAGAGAAGAATTATTTGCTTCAATTTAATGGAAGCGATATTGAATACAGAAACTAGAAGAGATAAGTATGTAGTGTTTTGTAATATAATGGAATACTTTAACATCTTAAAATATTAGGTCACAATTCAGAACTCAAAATGAAATCAACAAACAGATTTTAATTAGACGCCTCTTATTTAAGATTTGAGGTTCTTTTACATGTCATAACATCAATTAAATGATATAGCCAAACAGTTTGAATTGAAAATTTCTTCTAAAAAAAAACAAAATCTATGGGTATGTGTGGAAAACACGTATGAAGAGCTAAGATAGAATTAGATGGAAAAATTATAGAACAAGTTTCTGAATTTAACTACCTCAGTCACCTAATATCTGATATAAGATACGATACAAAGAGAAAGTTACAGAAATACAATGCAATAAAGTCATGAAAATAAATTCTGGTAAACAAATGTCAACTGCAACCAAATTGACATTAAAAATTGCAAAATCAGAAGATACTAGATTCCAAAATCAAATCAAAATTGCAAGTGGCACAAATGAGATTTTTATGTTCACTCCAAGGTTTGACAAAAATGGACAAACAAAGAAACATATACACAATAAATTAAAAGTTCAAAATATAGGAAATATCACCCTTGGGTACGTAATAAATTCTGAAAGATATTTGAGAAGTTTAATATTAAATTAGCACCGAAAAATAACTACAGTTTAAATAAACTAATAAAAACCAACAAAAATGAAAAAACTGATAAAAATAAAAAGTCAGGAATATATCAAATTGGGTGCATGGGTTGTGAAAAGATATATATAGGAAACAAAAAGAAACCTAAAAATTAGAACCAAAGAACACATAAGAAATATTAAAAATGGGGAAACAGAAAAATCTGCAGTTGCTGCTCATGTTTGGTCTGAAAAAATAATATAAATTCAGACACTAAATTATTAAAACAGTTAGAAAATACAAAAGAGCTGACTATTTGGGAAAAAATGTATATTCAGAAGAACAAAAACAGAGGTATGAATTTTGATATACCGATGGAGCGTGACCTTGTTTGGAAGTTCTTTGGCCAACCACAGGATGGAGCTGACATCGACATCCAATGTTATGCAACACAAATAAAACCAGTCTGGACAAGCTAATGATAAAACAGAATTATTTTGAAACATGTTAAATAACAAATCAACATTAATATTGAGGTAAGATGATCAGACTAAAAATAATATAATTCAAAATATAGTTGAAGAAACTCAAAATTATCAAATCAATTTGATACATGTTCAAAGAAATTAGCATTGCAGTATCAACCTGAAGAACTTTGAGAAACAAGAAGACCATAATTAAAATGGACTGACCAACCACATCTTGAGATCTTATAGCAATGGGCTCAAATTACCTAAACCTAAATAAGTTCATGATGATGAAATCTATTTTGGACAAAGTCTTTACTCTCCTAAAGTAAGCTGTACTCTGGAGATGTATATGTATATATATCTTGAATAGATCCATTGGCTCCAGCATGTTATGAAACTGGGACCTTAAAACCAGAAGCAATCTTGGTAGCCAACGATACAAAATCTATAATTTCTAAAATAATGACTAGACACCCGATTTTAAAGAGAAAAATGTTAATTTAAAACACCAAAATATGCCAAAAGCAACCAAAGGAAAACAATTGGAAAAAGCACAACTTGCAAATGAGGTTAAACTGAAGTGATGTAAAGAAGTTGTCACCAAGTTCAGGCTGATAATATAACAATACTGTCTCCATCAGCATCTCCACCGGTTGGGAATGTATCCATCCAGCAGCTGCCCACTTTGTGCTGATCCTCACCAAGAAATGAACCAACAACATCTGTTCCATAACTCACAGCTGGGTCGAGAGACCCAAAGAAGACAGTATTTTGCCAGCTTGTACTGGGAGGCTAGAGAGAAAATGGAATTATTACCAGTTCCTGCAATATAATAAAAAACTTTCATTTTATTGTATTAAAAGAGGGTTGTACATAATTAAATGACAGTTGATTCTCATACCGATCCCAAGATTAGAAACAGCTAAGTTTTCTATTTCCTTAAGAAAGAGAAATGAAAACTTCCAGTCATACGTATCAACGTGTGTATTTAGCAAACATACTCATTAAGGTAAGAAGACAAATTTTGATTAAAGAACAAGATCAATTCTGTAGATAATACATGTCATCCAGTATTTAAGAGTGTATAAAATGAATATCATTAAATACTATGATAAATTAAAATGCTTTATACCTCACCTCATATCCAGTCTTCTAATTAAATTGCAGTTTCAAAGCTTTGGCAGTAATATCTTGTCAATAATTAAATGAATCGTGATTTTTTCTTACCTCATACATCTATGTTTCTTTAAACACAGCACTGCAGTATCGGCGACCCTTTGTCGTCATCGTTTGAACCTCATAATGTTAAAAATTCCCAAATTTAATATATAAATATCTTGTCAACTGATATGTCGATCAGAAGAACTATCCTTCCCTCTGTTGATGGACTGATAAACCTCTGGATCCATTCAAATCCACAAGAATTTCGAAGTTCATGAATTTTTCTTTCTTGTTTTTTTACGTGGATTTTTTCCCAAACTGAGTTCTTTTTGTTTTTCTATTTGTTTAATTAGGCTGGCTTTGACTTAATTAGATGTTTTTCAGACCAAGCAAGAGCAGGCTACTGCTGACTTTTCCACTTCATTTTTGACATTTCTAAGATGTTCTTTCAACCTTGTTTTCAAATTTCTTTTCGTTTTTCCTATGTAAATTTTGTCATAATCCCTGCATTTGATCTAATAAATTCCTTATTTGTTTTTTTCTTCAATTTCTTTCATTTTATTAAGTTATGTAGATAGGAAATAACACTATGAGGTTCTTTAATATTGTTTATTTTTTATTATTTCACTCACCTCATACTTCATAATTCATAGCAGAC
This sequence comes from Diploptera punctata, assembly GCA_030220185.1. NCBI lineage: Eukaryota > Metazoa > Arthropoda > Insecta > Blattodea > Blaberidae > Diploptera > Diploptera punctata. Next base: position 1,610,459 of record JASPKZ010002311.1, on the reverse strand, counting down.
CCTGGGTTTCTTCACGTAATTTGTGACATTGTCAATGCTGTGTCACGTTCACAACTGACGTCTGCAGGATAGAAGGCCGTTGGACATCAGTTGTGAACGTGACGCAGCATTGACAATGTCACAAATTACGTGAAGAAACCCAGGGTCTGCTATGAATTATGAAGTATGAGGTGAGTGAAATAATAAAAAATAAACAATATTCTTTCATTTTATTGGTTTTAATTACCCTATTTAGGCTGTATTCGTTCATCACCACATGTTTCAAAAAATTTTCAAAAAGTTTAATATAAGATTGACACCAAAGAATGAATACAGCCTAAATTGGATAATTAAAACCAATAAAATGAAGAAGAAAACAAATCAGAAATTTATTAGATCAAATGAAAGGATTGTGACAAAATTTACATTGGAAAAACAAAAAGATATTTGAAAACAAGGGTGAAAGAACATCTTAGGAATGTCAAAAGGTGAAGTGGAAAAGTCAGCAGTGGCTGTTCATGCTTGGTCTCAAAAAACATCTAATTGAATCAAAAGCAAGTCTAATTACACAAGTAGAAAAACAAAAAGAACTCACGGTTTGGAAAAAAACCCACATTAAAAAAAAACTAGAAAGAAAAGCTTCGAAATTCCTGCAGATTCTGAATGGATCCGGAGGTTTATCGGTCCACCAACAGAGGGAAGAAGTAGTTCTGATCGACATAACATCAGTTGACAAGATATTACTGAAGATAAAGCTGCCAAGCTAAGGTTTTGAAACTGCAGTATAATTACAAGACTGGATATGAGGTGAGATATGAAGTATTTTAATTTAATCTTAAATTAAACCTGATAGTGATTTTTTCATATAAAAGTTCAATCATTAAATACCACCTAATGACTGAATGCTGGGTTCATAACCAGTTCTTAAATTTAATTCAATACATTTTCTTTTACAATTTCCAAAATAAAAAAAATTGTATAAAACACACGTTGTGAATACTTTACACAGAAATATCAATATCAAATGTCATTTGTTTGCTTACTGCTATAGTAATGTCCAAATGTTTGTTAAAATAGATACATTACAACTGATCTTTCAATTCTTAAAAATAAAATCTATAATTTAAATATATATATTTAAACAAATATCCACTGCACAAGGAAATACACTGTGAAAATGAAATTTATTAATTTCATAAATTTTATTTCAGTTAAATTTATATACAGATCATTCATAATACTCAATTCACTGAATGAAAAGTAAAATTTAACATATCATTATCAGATACATTCATCATAAGATAGCTGTTTGACATTTTTTTCCCTTTAAATCATTTCTATATATTTTCCAACATAGCGCAAAATAAATCTACACTTGAATGCTAGTGGTGAAAAGACTGAAAAAAGTCTAGTTTTTGAAGTTATTAAATTAATAACACATAAAAGTAAAGTGTTCCCACTACAGGCCTCGGGAGGCGCTTGGGGTAGTGGGATGTTAGGGCTCCCACTTTTTCTAGACAATCGGCACTTGATGTCAGCCGGGTTGTCAGCCCTGCATGACGGCTGCCTTTACCCCCAGAACAAGTATCTGGTACTCATTTCAGTTAGAGGCTGAGTCGACCCCAGGGCCATGGTGCCACCAGAAGGTTTGGGTCAGTTTAAAAATCCTGACCCCACTGGGACTTGAACCCTCGACCTTCCGGTTTGTAGCGCACTGCCTTAACCACTACGCTACGGCGTGCCCCATTAATAACAAATACTGTATTAATTTAATTAAAACTACAGTGGGAGGAAACACTATGAGGTATTTACATTAATAAATAATATGTGGACTTTCACCGGTACTTTTCATTATATATACGAATAGAATAATAAACGAATGGAGAAAAACACAACGGGGATATATACCCATCAATAGGAACCTCAAATTCGATGCTTTTCATTTTTTTTTATGATTTAGCTCTTCTGGCACTTTCCAAAAATGATTTGCAACAATCAATTTAAAATAAGTAATCAATTTATAATTTACAAAAAATAGGTGCCAAATTTAATATGGAAATATCAATTAACAAAACTAAAATAATGGCATTTCATGTGAAGGACCCCATACAAAGTAAAATCTGTCTCCAGAATAAAATTTTAAAGAGAACTAATCAATTCAAATATCTTGGATATTATCTATCTGGGATGAAAAGAATATCCCTGAAAAAATTACTAGTTATAATAAAAGTTTGGGAATTATTAATGAAGTTATGAAACCATCCGTGTACAAAAAAAGCACCAGATTAAGTTTATATAACACTTTGGCTAGATCAGTGTTGACCTACGGTAGTGAAGCATGGACACTAAAAAGACAACATGAAAGCAGAATAACGGCTTGTGGAATGAGATTCATGCGCAGAACAGCGGGTTACACCAGATGGGAACAGAAAAGAAACACCAATATATTAAAAGAATTGAAGATTACGCCAATTTTGGAATATATTAAACAGTACCAACTAAATTGGAAACACCATCTTGAAAGAATGAGTTCAAATCGGATCCCTAAAGCTGTTTATAATTATATACCAAGAGGACGAAGATCTCTAGCTGTCCTATGAAACGCTGGAGGGAAAATTTTCTATAGGATCGTAACAGGCCTTGGCCTAATACTTGGAAGGAAGTAGAAGACAATAATAAATGAGTTTGAGAAAATGTTTTAACATCTCATCTCACAAAGTTGTGTGCCTTCACAATACCAGTTTCAAAAGTATAGTATTACTTCACATGCTGACCACATGTCACCCTTACACTAGTTTATGATTGTCTACCTCTGCATTTAACACATGTGGAGTTGAGGCCAGCAGCCGGCTGGTAGGCCAAGGGCCTTCTAGGCCTGTCGTGCTTGGAGATAATTGAAGACATTGGAATAAAAATTTCAAAATAAATTTCAGCTCTACATATAATCATGCAAATTCTTAACCCAAGTTCTTTCAGAAAAAAAAAAAAGAAAAAATGGAATGAAACACATTGAAATCTGGTAATCATGGATCACACATACCAGTAACAGAAATTATTAATGAAATGAGATTTTCAAAAAAAAAAAAAAAAGAGAAAGTAACAGATTCAGTACAGCATATAATTCATTGGGTAAAATGTTTCCTATTTCTGTTATTAAAAAATTGCATTACACATAGGCTTAGAAGGCCTTTAGTATACTGCTAGCCTCACACGCTTTAATCACAGATATGGACAATCATCCAGCCAATATAGGAGTGACATTTGGTCAGCATTTTTGGTCTCCCAGGAATTATATCTTTCTTTTCCTTAACCTATAGCCACTACTTACTGCAGCTACCCAAATTCATGATATTTGGTGAGAACCAGTCCCATAATGGCCAAAATGTCATGAACAAAATTTCTTCCACCATGGAGATTTGAAAAATTTCTGTTATAAAGCTAATCAAAATACTAGATGGTAAGCTCCTACACTAGATAATTGAAACATATTCAAGGTTCTTTTAATATCCAAAATCTATGACACAGACTCCTTCCAAAATTTTCCCTTCTCAAAAGATTAACAATGAACAAGGTTAAATCCTGCCCCAAGGCAAATGGACTACTCTGAGACCACTAAGACTGACCAAAGAAGATATTGCAATAAATTCATATTAAAGAAACACAAAAAAAAAGACATGTAAAAGAGACAATCATCATAGCTGAACATGAAATGCAATAAAAAAAGCCATGCTACAAGTTAAACAATGGTAGGGCAAAAATACCTCAACTCTCTACAAATTGGAAGATACAAAACTGAAATGTTGCATTTTAAAATCATATAAAACTCTGAAATTTTAGTGATCAGTCAGCCAGTGGTTTAACAGGCCACTTCTACTTTCAGCACTAACCAGTAATGGTGTAAGATTATCCCATTTCTTTGTATCCATACATCCATGGGTGGAGTCAGCCAGAGCGTAGGGCTTATCACCGTACCTCCTCCTGATTGGAAATGTGTGGAGTTCTTCATCCACATCATCCAAGTATGTACCGCCATGTTTGTAAACTACATTCTGTAATAAATAAAAGAAGTTACATCACAACATGTTTCTTAATACACAGACAAAAAGCTATGAAGAAAAAACATATCAGAAGATGAAAAAAGGATTAATAGTGAGTGGAGAACATATTTTTAACGACTCATCTCATATTATTTCAAATTTCTTTGATACCACAAGATATTGTCTGAAACTGCCAGTATGAAAGACATTTGAAATTATATGAGGTGAGTCGTTAAAAATATGTTCTCCACTCACTATTAACGATATAACAACATGTTTACTTCCCAATATTAATTTAAATATGAAAAAGGATTTTCAATTCTGAAGGAAGAAGTTGAACTAGCAATTAAGGAAATGAAAAATGGGAACGCAACAGGGGTAGATAGAATCCCCATTGAATTGGTTAAATGTTTGGGTGAAGGAAAGAAGGAAATTCTGCGATTATGCAACAAGAGATATAAAGAAGGTGAATGGCCCGAAGAATTGACTGAGACAGTGTTAATACCAATACCGAAAAAAAAAACAATGCAAAGTAATGTAAGGAGTTCAGGACTATCAGCTTGATATCACACTCTGTAAGATTCTCCTGCGAATACTGAATCGACGTTTACATTCTACAATGGAAAGCGAATTGGAAGAAGAACAGTTTGGCTTCAGGAAGGGAAAGGGTACAAGAGATGCAATTGGATAGATACGAACAATAGGAGAAAGATATACAGAAAAAGATAAAGACGTTTATGCAGTATTTGTTGACCTGGAAAAGGCCTTTGACAGAGTAAATTGGAATAAACTCCTGAAGATCTTCAAGAAAATTGACGTGAACTGGAAGAAGAGGAGGCTCATAAGTAGTCTTTATATGAAACAGTGAATAAAAGTGAAGATAGGAGAAGAAATGTCAGAGGGAAGAGAAATTGGAAGGGGGGTAAAGCAAGGAAGTCCTCTAACACCTACTCTTCTCAACATCTACCTGGAAGACCTAATGAAGAACTGCTTCAACAATACAGGAGGATAAACATGGGAGGAAGAAGAATAAAAAGATTTGCTGATGATATGGCTTTGCTAGCAGAGGATGCAATGAGACTGAGGAACATGCTGATGGAGCTAAATGATAAGTGCGAGGATTATGGGATGAAGATAAATATAAACAAGATGAAGGTCATGTTTATAGGAAGGAAACCAAGAAAGATAAACATGAGGATTAAAGATGAGGCCATTGTGCAAGTGGAGAGCTTCAAATACTTGGGTTGTACTATCAGTAGTAACATGAACTGCGGTCAAGAAGTAAAGCAGAGGATAGCAATGGCAAAATAAGCTTTTAACAAGAAGAGAAGCATTTTCTGCAGACCTTTGACAAAATAATTATGGAAAAGGCTAGTGAAGTGCTTTGTGTGGAGTGTAGCACTGTATGGTGCCGAGACTTGGACATTGCGACGGAATGAGGAAAAGGGACTGGAAGCTTTTGAGATGTGGATATGGAGAAGAATGAAACATATAAAATGGACAAAGTAAGAAATAAAGATGTGCTAGGCAGAGTGGGTGAAAGAAGAACAATGCTGGAACTCATAAAGAAGAGGAAAAGAAATTGGATTGGCCACTGGCTAAGAAGAAATTGCCTGCTGAAGGATGCCCTTGAAGGAATTGTCAACGGAAAGAAAGTTAGAGGCAGAAAAAGACATCAGATGATAGACAATATTAAAATAAATGGTTTGTATGCAGATACAAAAAAGGAAAGCTGAGTTAAGGAAAGAGTGGAGAATGCTGAGTTTGCAGTGAAAGACCTGCTCTTGAGCAGAACACTATGAATGAATATATAAGTGGAGTCCACCGCTGTGGTCTGGAGGTAGTGTGCTGCCTTGTCACGCAGCAGGCTCGGGTTCAATCCCCGGTCGGGACAAGCTTCCTGGGTGAGGTTTTTTCGGGGTTTTTCCTCACCTGTAAGACAAATGTCAGCAAGCTTAGGGCCCAATGGCCCCCGAAAATCATCCAGCCATCATCATCATCCTTATCATTATCATCACCATCCTTCACCAGTGTGGAAACCAATGGGAAGCTACCACAACTAAATTTCCTAGTAAAGCTGCAAAGCATAGCATGAAAATGCTGTTATTGCAGTGAAAGACCTGCCCCTTGGGCAGAATGATTATGGATGGATATATAAGTGGGCAAGTCATAGCATAATTGTTAAGGCAATATGCTACAAGTTGAAGGGTCAAGGATTCAAGTCCTGGTGAAGTCAGGATTTTTAAACTTACCCAAACTTTCTGGCAGCATCATGGTCCTGGGCAGTAAAGGCAGCCATCACACAGGGTTGACAACCCGGCTGACATCAGTGCCAATTGCCTAGAAAAGTGGGAGCCTTAACCTCCTACTATCCCAAGGACCTCCTAAGGCTTGTAGTGGAAATCACTTTACCTTTACATCATATGCAAGTCAAAGTGACATTAAATGTCATTAACAAGCATATTTTCTAATATCAATTCATAAGTAACAAATGTATTTCATTAACTAAAACATCATCAGTACACTTGATTAAGAAATTTTAAAAAATTTAAAGCATTGTTCCCTTAATACCATGCAAGAAAAGGTCTAGTTACAATATTTCCAAGTTATGTTAATAAACTATATTCAAAATAAATTCACATTTCACTCTTTTATTCGTGCTTATTTTAACAATATCATCTCAATACTTGTACAGGTTAAAACTTTTACATAGCTATCTGAAACAATACACAGTCACATGGTTTTTATTACTTTTTCAATTTAAATGTGCATTCAATTCTTTTCGCAATGGATATCATTTCAGACCCAATACTCAAATTAAAATTTCTATGATATGACTAAAATTTGAACCCGATGCAATCCCTGGAATGCTAGTCAAGCATGCTAAACATAATTGATAATGGAATATAAAACTCAGTGAAAAACTTACAGTAAAATGCAAAAACCATAATAAAATGGTATTATATTATTTCCATCTTGGAGCAGGGCTAGAATGTTCCTTGGTCTACCATCTGGCTGCTGATCTCTCATCCACATGTGCCATTTTCAGAAATGGATGATCTAGCTAGTATACAGGTGACATCTGGTCATAATGGCAAATATCCCCAGCGATTATAACTAATTTTCTGAACCTTAAGCCATTCCATACACTAGTTACCTAAATTTGTCGCAATGCTGGGTGGGTATCAGTTCCATCCTGGCCAAAATCCGTAAGAAAATTTCTTCCCCTATGGAGACTCAAACCAGTACATGTTTTGTAGCTCTGTGCCAATACATGATGCCTGTAATCACTTGACACACTGAATGATGATATAAAATTGACTAACTCACTGTCATCTTTGAACCTAGAGGTTCAATTTCACATTGGCATAAGCTTTCCATAAATCCCTATGCAGAGTTAATCTTTTCAAATCATTCCTCTGTATAATTTACCCTCTCATATTATAGTTAGTATTATTATTCCACAACATTCTTGACCCAGAGGGTTGCTTTCCCTCTAGCTCTCCTACAATAATTTCTATGCCCCCTTTTCACTATCCATTTGTGTCATATTCCTGCCCATCACAGTCTTTGAGGCTTAACTGTTTCAGATTTCCCATTAAGGAATTGTAGCTCACTGTAATTGTATAGCTTAATAAATTACTCATGTCTTTCCAGCACACTAATGTTTCAATTAAACAATATTTTTAAGCTTTCATAGTTAAATATGGGAAAAAACATTATGAGGTTCTTAATTCGTAAATTAATAAGTAATTTTTTACATCTCACCTCATATTTTATGTTTCTTGAAACACGGGACCTAGTTTTCAAGAGAAAGATCTCTCTCATTTTCAACCAACATTATGACTGCTGGATTTTCGTTGGAAAATCCGGTAGTCATAATGTCGGTTGAAAATGAGAGACCTTTCTCTTGGAAACTAGTTCCCGTGTTTAAAAAAACATAAAATATGAGGTAAGATGTAAAAAATGATGCATTAATTTACGAATTTTTAAGCTTGTCAATTTTATGCAATTAAAAGTACATAATTTTGAAGTTAGAAAACTGGTAAGCAGATACATTTTCTTTCTTCCAACAATTTCAAACAAAAATTTTATTTTTATGAGAAAAATAATTAACATCATACAATGCCATTATTTTTTAGATGTATGATGTACATATGACTCATCAAAGCAAATCATCAACTGGAAAAGTATGTGCATAATCCCTCAATTGAAGTTTTTTTTCAGAAGCTGATATCTACACCACTGATATACAAGCTAGTTTTAATGTAAAATATTTAGAATCATGGCTAGGAAAAGTGTTCAAATGGTACAATAATGTCGGTTGAAAATGAGAGAGATCCTTCTCTCGAAAACTAGTTCCCGTGTTTGAAGAAACACAAAATATGAGGTAAGATGTTAAAAAATGACTCATTACTTTACGAATAACTACCAATATTGTGTATTAATAAAATTATATCTCAAAACTAGATTTTCTGATTTGTTAAAATAGACTTCAATTATAGTTGGAATAAAATCACCTACATTTGTCACAAAAGATATTTGAAAATGATATCTTGTACCACCATACAATCTGACATCTTTTAAGAAAGTCAGAATTCTTAAATCAATGTGTCCTTAACACATTCAGTACCGCAAACCAGTTAAGGCATTTAAAGAGACTATCGTGTATGCGGCCGTCGGTCAGTTAACTCGTTTTAGAGCGGGCGCGAACAAACTGCATTTATATTTGGCGCCTAAATATTGTGTTGGCTTAGTATGTCTTGGAGATCATAGATGGCATGTAAATGTACATTTTCTATTCCCGTTTGACATGTTTAACCTTGGTGAATCCTCTTTTATTTTTAAAACAAACAACACATGGAATTTGTTCACCCAAATTTGTCTCCAGGCTCCAATGCAGTCGTATATGTTTCTCATTATCGCACTGTTGTTTGTGCGTGAGCAAAACCATGGCAAAAGAAAAATATCTCGCTGAAGAAGAATTAGTGAATATTTTGTATAATGATGATTCAGGTGATGAACTGATTCGTGAATTAGAAGATTCACAAAGTGAAAGTGAAGATAAACTTCCACTTCCTGAAATTGATACGCCGATACCATGTGATGTCAATCACCCAAGTTATTTCACCATCAAATCCTACTAGGATATCTCCTTTAGGTATGTACAAAAAATTTGAATTTTCTAGGACTAATAGTTTGTGAATAATGGTCCATTTTCTGAAGTGCCACGAAAAGGGTAGCTGGGGTATTTAAATGGCTGGCCTGTGGGTTTAAATGCCCTGCTCAGTGCCCTGTACTGAATGTGTTAAATTGGCAATATATTCTATAAGATATATTAGTTGAATTTAATGTTTTGAATAGAAAAGAAAAATGAACAAGTAGAAATTACTTAGATTTGTGTTAAATTACACAATATACAGGATTAATATACAATTTTTCATGATTTTGTTTTTGTTGCAATCTGACACATTTAAATAACAACCACAATAAATTAGTCATCATCATCATCATCATCATCACTCCAGGGATTAGGCAATTGCCCGTTCCGACTTCATATTGCATCAGCCCAACGTCTTCTAGGTCTTCCAACATCACGCCTTCCTCTTGCTTGATAATTTCTGGCTAACAATGGATATCTCTCCTTGCTCATTCCATCCATGTGATCAATCCATTTCTGTCTGTAATTCGTGACTTTATCCAATAAAGGCTGTACTTTCAATTCTTCTCTTATATCCTCATTTCTTATTCTATCAAGTCTTGTACATCCTTTTACTTGTCTTAGGAACCGCATCTCTGCCTTCTGTATTCTATCCTTCTGTCTTTTCACTGGAGCCCAAGTTTCACATCCATACAATATTGTGGGAACCGCCATAACATTATACATTTTTATCTTGGTTTCTTTTCTAATTTTATTTTTGAATGTTCTCTGTATTGTTCCACCACACCGTCTGAAATCTATTTATTTTGGAGTCAATATCTCTTTCCACATTGTAGCCAACATCACAGCCCAAATATTTGAAACTAGACACCTGTTCTATACTTTGATTTTCTAAAATAATTTTGGTTCTCACTGGATCTCTTCCTCTAAAAGCCATGGTCTTCGTTTTCCTTACAGAAATTTTTAGATCGTATAATTTACATATTTCATTTAATGCATGCATTGATTTCTGTAAGTCGTCTTCATTTTTCTGTATTATGATTACATCGTCAGCAAATAAAAGATTATTTATGCACATTTTATTATCCATTCTTATTCCTGGATTTACTAAAACTTTCCATTTATTAAAAATATCGTCTATATATATATTAAACAAAGTGGGTGATAAACTACATCCTTGTCGTAATCCAGTATTTGTTTTGATTGCATCTGTTCTTTTGAATCCGGTATCTATAATTATATTTGTGTCTTCATATAATGTCTTTATTGTTTCAACAAGGCACAGCGGGTATCCTTTCATTCGTAATATTTCCCATAATTTTTGTCTGTTTACTCGATCGAAGGCCTTATCCAAATCTATAAATCCTATGTGAGTTTCTAAGTTATGTTCTCTTCTCTTTTCTATGAGTTGTTTCAGTGTAAAGACATTGTCTATACATGACCTTCCCTTTCTGAATCCACTTTGATTTTCACTTATTATTACTTCTGTTATGTTTCTCAATCTATTATTTATTATTTTCGTATATATTTTGTAGCCAGTATTCATTAAGCTAATCCCTCTGTAATTCTCGCAATTTCTCCGGTCTCCTCTTTTGAATATATTCTTGACAATTGCTGTTTTCCAAGTGGTTGGAATCCCATAGGTCTGCCAACATATATTAATTAGATGAAGTATTCGTAGTTTACACAATATTCCACTATATTTGATTAATTCCATATAATAAATTAGTATTTTGGCAATATATAAGTTAAAAGATGTCAGAACTGTGTGGTGGTGCAAATGTAATATCATTTGTGGTAGAAGTAGGTGATAATTCTATCTGTAATTTAAGTTGAGAAATATACGCAATAACATTCAGGAATTATGCATATAAGAATTTACCAAAGACTTGCTTCTAGTCTGGATGCATTCTCAGAACATCCCAAAAATAATGGTACTGTACATTCAAAAAAGATATTCCATTAGAGATCTTCACTTTTTAAAATACTCAGTGATTCTCTCATCACCAACACACTATATAAGAATATGTAAAATGATAAACTAAATTAGTTTTAAAATCCATCTTCAAAACTTTTAATTATTTTATCATTCCAATCAACCTAGGATTGCTTCATAAACAAAGAACACTTTTGTACAACCCTTAAAAATGAAAACCAAATAATCAGAATATCAAAATTTAGCAAATATACAATACACTCACAACAAAATACTAAATTAAACTATCAGATTTTTAATTAACTCATTCTTAAATGGGATACAAGAATTACTCTTTTTAAGTAACTAACTTCTAAATAGAATACCACAAAATTATTCAGTTATATCAGCTGTTTCAATAAAAACACCTATCAGCTATATTACTAAAAATATTAAATCACAGAATGTATCAAGAACCGGAAGCGGTATAGAAATTGGGTTGTCATGGTACAATAATAGACATTTGCTGGATTCCACATGACAGAACAGAAATTTTTCCCCCTTTTTTACATTAATTAATTACCAATAAAACACTTTATCAAATATTCACAGTTTCCTTTCAAGCTAGGAAAAATATATTCTTTGCATTTTAACTGGTTTATCAATTAGGAATTCAAGCTATTTCAATGCTGAAGAGGAAAAATCAAAATACTAATGTCTATGACTAAACAATATTATTCAAATATACATCAAGTTCTACAACACTACTAGATTGAAGAACCAGGCATGTATTCAACTGATATATATAATTTATGAAAATATTTCACATAAGTTACTATACTGTATATAAATTATGAAAATTGAACTGTCCCAACAATAAAAATAATAAGTGAGAAATAAATTTCTGTGTATTGCTGCCAATTATAGGATTTTTTCTCAAATGATCAAATTATGCAATTATAATTAATGAATCATAAAGATTCAACTCAGTTCATACCTCAACAAAAGAGTAAGAATATGAAGAAAAAAAAACTCCAGTCAGATTGATGAATTTCAGGATTTGAACCTGGAATCACCCAAACATCATTCAAATCCTATAGTCTGAGCCAAATCACTTAGTATAAATACAATGTTAATATGTTTTGAAGGAACAAATAATTTAATAACATACAGGGTGTCCCATTCAAACCTCCCACATTTTAATTATTCATAACTAACAAAGTATGCGGAATTATGAAATGAGGCCGATATTAAACGATACAGAAACTCAAAAGAATTTTCACTGCCACACACCGAAACACCTCTATATGTGCACCATTAGTAGCACGAACAATATCAAGTCTGTATTCGCCACGTTCTGTCCAACATGTCCATTGGTACTGTTGCAACTGTGTCTAAGGATACGGGTTCGTAAACCATGAAAATCTTGTACTGGAATATCAAATACATGGTCTTTTACATACCAGAAACCAGTTTGTGCTCGTTGCTGAGTCACCATTTTGTTTTATGTCATTATTGTCCAACATGCGACAGATGAACTAACTGCAACAATGAAAGCAAAAATTCTTTGAGTTTATCTTTCTTTTAATACCAACATCATTTCATAATTCCACATACTTTTGGAGTTATGATTAATTAAAATGTGGGAGGTTTGAATGTGACATGGTGTACAAGAAATGTAATGAAAATATATCCAATATTAAGAAGATATGAGAGCTGAAATCACATCTTGAAAACAAAAATTATGAATGATCAACATAGAACATTATGTGACATACTTATTCATGAATTATAACGAAATTTATAATTTTGTAAATTGTCGCTTAAGAAACAATACAGCATAACCAACATTTTTTGTCAAAACTGTTTTTTTGCATTTTTAAAACTCTGGTTCCTTCTACGTGCACTCATAAATGCGGAGAATCAATTATTGTTGTGCCTAAGATAAAATTTTATCGATTACATTCCTATAAAAGACCTGGTAATGCAAATTTTGAGTCAAGAAGAATGAGAACACGTATCTATAACCTAAGAGTTGACAATAAAAAATTCACAGTTTTGCAAAAAGATGTTCCTGCAAACATTGGGAATTAAGGAATGGACCTACGAAACTCTCTGGGAATGTCATGTTTCCAAAACTTGACAACCAAAGACTGAAGATTAGTGGAATCATCTGCAGAAATTGAATGTTATTCCAAAAGACTGTCATCTTTTTATGATAATATTTCACATTAGTGTAATGAATTGTGTGTCATTTTCCTGATTTTAGATATAACAACTTGAATGTATTTCACAAATATACAAATATTGCCTGAAAATGAACATTGTTACAAGGTATTTTACATTTTATACATAATACACCGTGTTCCAAAATGATGGATTGGGTTTTAAGTAGTCGGTATAGCTTTAAAAATGAAAATGGATGCATGATTATTTGCTATAATGAAAGAAAAACTGTGAAGTTTTATATCCTGTATGCAATAATGTTTCTTTTATGTAACAGCATTAAATTTGTGAAAATGGCGACTCCTGTACAGAAGTCATTAAGTGTGTTGCTATTGGCAAGATCTGGTTCCATTGTTGTAGTGCAGGGAGCTTTCCGAAGGCAATTTGGAATTTATCCTCCGACATAAGAGTATTCATCGATGGTATAGACAGAAACAACTGGATGTATCTATAAAAGGAAAAATCCAGGACGTCCACGAACACCAAATGAAAGAATTGAGAATGTCAGAGCAGCTTTTTTCAATGAAAAAACAGTATCAGGCATCTCGTATCTGCAAATGCAGATTTTATCTTTTACCTCAGCTAAATGAGTCAGCACCTCATTTGTCAACAAGATGGCTCTTCACCTCATTTTTTAATGATGTGCAACAGTGGTTGCAAGATAATGTTCTCCGATAATGGATAGGACGTGCCGGTCTGGATGACATGGTTTATTCCCAATGGCCTCCACGGTCTCCCAATCTCACACCTTGTGATTTCTTCCTGTGGGGGTATGTGAAGGACCATGTGTACGTACCACAACTACCTGTCGACCTTCCAGACTTGAGGAGGATTGTTGCTGCTGTTGAATGCATTACTCCAAATATGCTGACCAAGGTTTGGGAGGAATTAGACTATTGGTTAGATGTGTACCATGTAACAACAGGTGCTCACATTGAACACTTATATAGTATGTTATGAAAACTCAAAGAGTTTCTCTTTAATCCCAAGTAAGTTATATATACCATATAAGGGAAAGTAAACAACTTTGAAACCCCATCCATCATTTTGGAACATGGTGTATTACTCTGCTCATCTGTCATTATTATTAATTAAAAGTCATAAAAACTATAGTTTGTCTTATTTATATAACACTATGTTTGAAAAATTGTATTTAAATATTGATTAATTAGAACTCCAAGCATGACAGGTCTAGAAGACACTTGGCCTACCAGCCGGCCTCACATCCACATGTTAATCACAGATGTAAACGATCATCTAGCCAATTTTGGGGTGACATGTGGTCAGCATGTCAGGTCTCCCAGCCATAGCCGGTAACCAAGAAGAAAAAGGGATTTGAGCTATTTTTGATATAGCAGCCAAAACAACGAATAAACTAATTAAAATATATATTTTTCATAAAAGTATTCTCGAGGTATTTGGAGCTATTAAATTAATTAATTAATTGTTTTAAAAATATTTAATGATAGCTTGCTCTTCTCAATCTGGATTTGCTACTTATTGTAGCTACCCAAATGCTTCACGATGCTGAGTGAGCACCGGTCCCATACTGGCCGAAATTCCATGAGAAATTCAGGTTAAATTTTATCACCTCATATTTTTTTTTTACTAGTTTCAGAACTTTGCACTTCAGTTCCATCTTCAATAATTTTGTGATTGTTGTTCTGTCAGCTCTTCAAGATTACAGAACAATGGTCACGAAATTACTGAAGATGGAACTGAAGTCTAAAATTCCAAAACTAGTTTAATAAAAGAAGATAAATATGAGGTGAATGATAAAATTTTACCTAAATGAATATACCTAAAGTGTGAATTCCTACAATAAGTAATTCCATGAGAAAATTTCTTCCCCCATGGGGACTTGAACCAATGCAAGTCCCATAGCTCTATGCCAAGGCTTCTTGCATTAACCATTCGGCTACGGCGAAATATGCTGTAACCATATACATTTTTTTACATTATTATTAGTTTATTACCAATGGTGGTGATGATATTATTATGCTGTAACAAAATAAAATGTATTTTACATTATTATTACTAATTATTATTATTATTATACTTCTTTTGCATAGTGTCAAAATTTAATTGAGAGTCGAAGAATGGAGAATAGTGAACAAAGGACTATATGCTCTACAGCTATC